>JASFAT010000216.1:0-274335 GCA_031353405.1 Baronia brevicornis
CGAGATCGTAGCAGATGGAGATCTGTGGTCTCTGCCTACCCTTACGGGAGACGGGCGTGACGATATGTATGTATGTGAAAATGAAATAAAAACGCAAGCTCACAGATGTAAGTTGTCGAGAAAAGTCTACTTGTACGTATGTTAACAACTTTTTTGTATATTAAAAAGTTAGTCATCCTGATACATAGCATTGTTGACAGTGAAACCAGTGACGGACACGGCAGGCTCTGGAGGTGATTCGTCCGCCGACGACGATAGTGACGATGACGATGATCGCACCGCCGCTGACGAGAAACATGACGAGGTGAGACTTTTTTTTATCATTTAAACTATAGTGATCATCGTTTGACAAAATACATTCATCCTGATGTTTAAAAGAGGAAGAACAAGAAGAAAGTGTACAGAACAGTCAAATGGAAGGGTAGTTAGTAGATAGAAGGAAAGGATGGAGAATTTCGTTTCACAGAATACATTCATCATGTTGGCGTAAAAGAGGATGACCGAGAGGAACAATCAAAAGAAAGGGTAGTAGATAGAAGAAAAGGGTGGAGAATTGGAGTTAGCCTTGAATCGAAGAAAAATAAATTGCTGCTTGACAAGTGCTAAGTAACTTTAGTTGGATGGATGGATAATATCGAATATTGATCATATATAGCTTCATAGTAACACTCTTCTGTTGTGATATATCGCATCAAGAGCCATAAGCTGACCCAGAAAGTCATTGATCTCTTTGCTCTTAAATAGGTCATTGATCCCTTTCCTTACGTTTCATGATCGAGGATTAAAATAAATTTCTGCTGTGATATATCATATAAAGAGCCATAAGCTGATCCAGGGAACATTGTTTTGCCATGAAAATATAAAAAAATTGGGGAGGATCACCCTTATCACCTAGGGGTATAAAAAAGGTTTACGACCTATTCTCAAACCAAAATACAGAAAAAAAAGTCATAAAAATCGGTCAAGCCGTTTCGGAGGAGTTCGATATCAAACACTCTGGCGCGAGATTTTTATATATTAAGATTTAAGACAAAAATTTCACGTTTAGGCGTTCTTAAAAAAAAGTTATTATGATCTGAGAAACTGAGTCAAGTATAAGAGATTGATGCTGGCCGTCTTTCTAAGATATTTATAATATAGAGACATAAAGACTGGGGGATGCTTTTTATTTTCTTTGTAACTTGCTTATACATTTTTAATAAAGAAGGTGAGGCTTCCTCACACTGTTTGTCACGACACAGTTGACAAGACACTGCAATAGTTGTTAGTTCTTCCACAAATGTGTTGTCTGTCCTTCCACAAATCTAAGAGCTAATTTTTAATTATACGGTATTTTAGACCAATAGTAACTAACCTTTTAATATTTACCGCGGACTATTGTATATCTTTTTGTCTAGATGTAGACTATATTACTTACGAAGTAATTTGTGCATCCTATCTTGAAAGCTGGAACGCTTTAAACAAGTGGACTATAGATACCAGGTTGATTACCATTGATTTAGGCAAAAATTTATTCTAAAGAAAATATTTCATTCTAATAGACTGAGTTGTTCAAAAGCGGTGAGTCAAAAGAACACAAAATATACTTGCGAAAATTACAAGTTAAACTATTCTTCAATTCAATGTCCAATCGGTCATTTAATTCAATTTGTATTTTAGCTATCGACAGTGTTAAAGGAGGCAGTAGGAAACACTATACAATGGACGCACAGCTTTAGGCCGAGCGCACTTTAAGCACTTAGCTGCGGGTAACGTTTGCAATAGCTTAGATCTGTTTGTGGATTTGAATGCTTACAGTCTGCCTGCTTAAGTTTGTCTTATTTGGGATTTTTTGTCGTTTATGTACACAATTTAATATTGTACGTTGCCTAGTTTTACATGGATGGATAAACGCAAGGCAATTTTTAATTATGATTTTTTTATAAGAATACTAGAGACCATCCATAAATTACGTCACTACTTAACGTGTGGGAGGGAGAGCGTCAAGAAAGTATGACATCGTATGGACGAATAACACTCCATCCCCTACAGTTTCCCAAAACAACATGTCACTGGAATTTTCTAGCAACTAATAAATAAGTGACAGAGTTTGGAGTATAAGAAGATATCGACTATGACCCAAGGTGTAAGGTCCAGTTTTGGCAGAAGGATCTCATAAGACGTGCAAGTTGGATTTTATGTACAAAGTTAAAGGTTACATCGACGTTTTACACTAAATCATAACCACGGGACGTGACAATATATAAATAATGTAGGGAATTAGTTTTAATTAATTAATTTATGAATGTAAAATTACAAAAGATGTGACGTCACACAGATGACGTATGGCAAAGACCGGTAGTGGTTGAATCTAATATATAAATTTCGTGTGATGTAATTTATGGATGGCCCCGAATCTTATATTAAATAGCTGAAGTCAAACAAAATGAGTGCAAAAAGTGCGCTCGGCTTTCATTACCACTAGGTTCATATTAAATTTGGATAATATACACATATTTTATGAGCTTAATTGTCACAGCCAATTTTTTTTAATTATATATAGATAGATTTATTTCTTCTCGCAGGCATACAATACGTTTTTCAATTTATTTTCAATGAAATAAGTGTGAAATCGCACGCGGTAGAAGTAAAACCTTCGGAAAACTAAACCTATTTAGTATAAGACCGTTGGTGTATGTTTGTCATATAAAACACACACCATACTACTGCTATGATAGCACTGATTTATTATTAAGTCAATCTAATGAAGGTATATACAATAAAATATCGATCGAATGTAGATAAATTATAATTTTAATGACAATATAGTTTAGTTATGTATTTAGATCTTTATGTATGTAATAATTAATGAAATTTGTACGCAATATTTGATGAGAGCTTTTATACGTCTTTTTTTCATGATGTTATACCTCACATTACACAAATAAATTATTATTATTATTATGAGCATATACGCTTATGTCTATATTTGTAAATATACCAACACAAACAGTGAAGAATGCAGAGTATCAGAAGGCCGAGAGGATAAAATAATGATGGCCAAGATATAGCTTGATTTATGAGCTTAGTCGCAAGCGTGCCGACCGTCCCGGGATCGGGCTCCTCCGTGTAGTATAGTGTCTTACCTCAGCATGCGGGGCTCCGCTGGGGCTGACCTCCATCCTCCCTTGCGGCTCGTGGGATTCACTATAACGAATCTTAATATACCTAATTCGTTAAAAAATGACGGCGACGTGGTTCGCCACCCGGTCACGTCCTGATTCCCATGAGGGCGGGAAGCGACGAACGGAGAGCCGTTTCGCTATGATGAATGTGAGAGGAAGGATGGATGAAAAGATAGATGAGTGTGAAGGAAGCAAGGAAGGTGTGTCGAGATCGTAGCGGATGGAGATCTGTGTGTGGTCTCTGCCTAACCTTACAGGGAGACAGGCGTGACTATATGTATGTATGTAAGTCTTTGTATATAGCATTAATGTCGATGTTACGATAAAAACCCGCGTACAGAAAAAAACTTGCAGTAAAATTATGATATTATTTTCATTACAGTATATGCATATTTTATGTATTAGAATCTATCAAAAATTTATTGTCTAATAATGTTGTAGTGATGGTGTTAAAAATTCAATACAAGAATTTGCCGTTTTTCACTGTGCCCTATTGTCATGTATTTATTGGCAGTAGTTTTTATTTACTTTGAAATTAAAGAGTAAACTAACAAGTATTTATTTCTAGGGCTTCACAAGTTATAACGGTGTCAAAAATGGATTTGGGAATAAAGTCACGACTGTATAGTACCTATATATTGTGTAAGTCGAGTGTAAACTTAGACGCACAAGTTCATGCTTTTACGAATGGTTTGAGTTTTGTGTGTGGTTCCATATTATTAGCCAACATAATATTTTTTTAGTGTTTTAGCAAATCGTCCATCAATTGCCTTCGATTTGTTAATTCAGTTATATTAGTCTAAACATTTTTCATTATAATGTAGTTGAGTTACTTTTGTATTATTATGGTCTACATCTCTATGCAACCACAACTCTAGGTTTCTGGAGTTTCATTTATGACTCAATTCGCAGTGAGTAGTCATGTCTATAAATCACATTTTAAGTTCATCAGTTAAACGATGTGAGTAAAATGTAGGGTATAAATCTTTAATTCTTTGCTATATTTATTAATAATTTGATTTTATTATGTAAAATATGGTAAAAATATCTTAATAGTAAGGTATGAATGGATATTAAAAATTTTTGATAATATATTTACAGAAAAAATGGTGTTTCGTAAAATTAAAGAACCTTTTCAATTAAATTCATAAAAAATGACAATTAACTTGATTATCATAAATAATTGGTTCTCAAACTATATAAGGTTATGTAACAGTTATATTAAAATATTATTTTTAAACAAATTCTATTATATTTTTTGGCTTAATTATACATTGTAAAATAGAATTATTTCATTTCTCTGTAAGTTTTCAATGACTCACTTGCGGGGCATCCATGGATTCATAGTAGACAGTCGGCTTTATTGTCCGCTACTTATCATACATTAGCTTTCGTTTGCAACTATTGTACTTCCACACAATCCAACTTTTGTATAGACGCGGTATTGTTTTTTAGTTTAATGTTTTCTCACTAATTGTTTGTTTTTATCTAATTTGTGCATTATCTCATCTCGATTACATATTATTTTTTAATATTTTACTATGTTTATCGTACTAATATATTTCATTTGAATTCTAGCCAAAGTTCTACGGTGATGGCGACAAGACTGAAGAGACCAATAACCATTCGTCCAAGGAATCCAAGTGAACAATACTACAGATCACAATGTCGAAGTATCGACGCTTTATCGAAGGTTTTTACACGTAACGAAACTTTATAGCGATGTTTCGCTATAGTCTAGGAGACAGTGTATAAGAAATATTTGACATATGTTTTAGGAAATTATTTGCTCAATTTTAACCGCTGCTGTCATAGACAAAAATAATACAAAGTTACGAAAAAGATAGAGTAGTGTGAGAGAGAGTCAATTGTTAACAATTTTTTAAAAAAAGACTAACAATGTTTTGATGTAACTAGAGTTCTTGTTATTCATTGGTAGCGATATTTTTCTAATTAAGCTAATAGTGTGTGGCTAGAAAAATATGGTTCACATTAATAGTCGTAATCACGATATAGATCGTAAGTGCAGTCCTTAGCGATTGCTGTTTATAGCTTCTTTATTTGAAAATTATAATCACAATTTAAAATCTGTTTTATAATTAAGCTGTTTAAAAGCGTGCACTGTCTCCTGGTCTATAATAATATGTTCTACTGATAAATATGTTTAATATATTGATAGTGAAATGTGACTTCTTGATAAATTATTGGCAATTAATAAAGCTTTTATTTTAATTATGAAATTAATTAACACTCAAATTATCCAAAATATACATTGTCAAAATATATCGAGAAGTGGATACTTCAGTGAATGATACGGTCTCGAAATACAATTCACCGTGATGGCCTTTAACAGTTTTTGTATAAGGTAGGTAATAAAAAATATTTTCTATACTGTCCAGGTGACAACATAGTTGGCTCATAGAGGTAATTACTGCTTTAGGAGTGAATTTTACGGGTTCGAATTCCGCATCGGGATAAATATATCTATCGCCTTCGGGTGTCTATTCTGAGTGTGGGTGTGATGCCAATACGCCATGGACAAGCGTGGTGGGATAATTTCGTTCCTCAAGGAATAGGAGACCCCCGGGCCCAGCTGTGGGGCGTATAAAAAATACTGTCCAAATAAATTCCCTTGGTTCATTGAACAGCTTTAAAAATATTCAAACACAGTGTGAGCGAACACACGTAGTGAATAACGAACTTTTCTTGTAATAAAACTCATTTATTTATATAACATATACCCTTATAACTTTTTAATCACTGGCTTAGGATAAGTGGGCATATTATGCCACGGCATATTTAATTTTTTATATGAGTTAGAGTATTTTAAATATCATAGAATTCACAATTAAAAATACTTTATTTTCTATTATGAATTGTTGAATATACAGATTGTTTTACAAATAAATAATTTGTGTCTACTTAGAATTGTAACACGAATGCTGGCTACATAACATTATATTTTTTTAATATGTAGTTTTTATAATAATTTATGCACAAGCTAGGATTATACAGGATTTCTAATAAGCCAATGATTTCGCTACACACGCAATTGATCGAAATAAGTAGTGCTTTTACACATTATTAACCTGAAAAGATAAGTTATAAGTGTGATTTCTACCATCCAGTGACTAGTGACTCTGGGAAAATGTTAAAACAATGCATAAGTACCTAATGTAGCTCAAAATATATAAAAATATTTTTTTAATACAAAAAAATACATTATTATTCTTATGTTTTAAATTCCGCTTTGTATTTAGCTCCAAAACGTGGTCTTTGAACAAGTCATGTAATGAACTTTGACTTTTGCCTTTAAGGAAAAAATCATTACCAGTAAAAACCAATGTTCCTCTAATCAGTGTAAAAAAATTTACCTTGTATTTTGTTCAAAAAACAAAAACTTTTATTTTACAAAATAAGTTTTATAACATATTTTTTTATACAAAATTAGAAATAATGTTCCATAGAATTACAAACGCACGGATAATCTGTGCTACGTACGTGGGCACGTGGTCACGTGTCACAGAACCGCACCACGCTTTTGTTTTGCTGTGGTTTGCGGTTCAATGTCGACACACTTTTATTCTTATGGATGAATTTTTATTTTGGACAAAATATTAAAAAATTACTTTAAAATAAATATTTAAAGATTAGTTGTACAACGTTATCTATTTTACTTGAGTTTATATATGGATCGTTTTTAAGCGAGGAAAACACCCGGTGTATGATGAAATGCATTTTATATTTTAAATTAAAAAAAAACATCTGCGTGAATGTCTTTACTGCTTTACAAGTGCCCTTAAATAACAAATAATCGTCGCCCGTTCAAAACTAAAATAAATTACCATGACTATTGATGTACCATTTTGGAGAAAGTAGTAATTTCTAGTTTTTCTTTTCATTTCATTGATGGCAATATGTTATGACTATGCCAGAGTCAAGTAAAATACAATAATATCAAATCTTTTGAAATGTAACTAGTCAGCTTGTCACGTTACGTACTGATAACATGGTGGCTATTTTACCAAAACCTTCTATAGACTTTTTCAGGATACTCTCATTTATTTCATATCACTTCACTTATAGACCTTAATCGAACTATATTGTATTTTATCTTGTACTTGTAATGAAAAAGTTAAACACGGGAAGTCAAAACTTATTTTTCAAAATGTTATAATAAGTTAAGTAAGAAAAATTGTATTGTGTGTTTAGGAACCAATAATTATTGGAAGAAAAGCGTCAACCAAATTGTGTTTGATGTTTTTTTAATGTTAGTCTTCACTAACATTAAAAAAACAACAAACACACAATACCACTTTTCAATTATTTATAAACGCGTTTCACCTAAGTACGAGACATCTTTAGATATCTTTATTTCTCTTGTATTTTTTTAATGGAATAGATAGGCAAATGAGTCACCTGTTGATAAGCAACCAGCCTCTCAGCAAATCAGAACATCTGCAATGTGTTGCCTACCTTAGGGTAAAGATGTGAATAATAGGATCTAAAGGTTTTATCAGGAGGGATAAAAAGAAATTAAAGGAAATTTTATTTAACACAAATCTTAGCAAAGTAAGTGTTGGCTTTCCTTGTTAATTAATAGACTTTTGCAAAGTAATGAAATAAAAAAGGAACTAAACATTGTGTTATTCATCTAAGTAGCATTGATGTTAATATTTGTAAACAATTCTGTAACAATATATGTATATTAGAATTTTAGTTTATAAGTGGTGCGTTGAAAATTGTAAACTTGTTTCATTAGACATAATATTTTATAAGTTATTATAGTTTTATTGCAGGTCAGCCATTCGGAGTGTTCTTATAAGAATGGTGGGGTTCATGATCGCGAAATTATTTATAATCGATAGAAATAACATAGGCCTAAAATGTTAACATGTTCTGTTACTGTTAATTTCCAAAATATTGCTAAGAGAAATATAACAATATTGTTTAATTTTCGGTTGACAAATATACAACAATATTTTCATACCAAGCAACTTTTATTTTTTACACCCTTTGTTTCTTTAAAAGTTTTATTTATCATCATCATCAGACTACGATAGTCTTGATACTGGAAGGCATGTGATACTATCATCATGTCTTGGTGAAAAAACGATGATTGGTCCATTACAAATTACAAAGTTTTCAGTTTAGACTTTTGTACCTAAGAGTTATTTATGGAAAATTATATTAGAACCATCATTGCATCAACCCCTAGAACAGGGGTACCCAACTTGTTAAGAATAAAATGGTGTTTATAAAAAAGATCTACCATTCGTCATAAATTTAAAATTGAATTATATTTCTTCTATTATACACTTATATGAAATTTTGACTAAGTAAATGAAAGTGTTCATGTGGTTTTTCTATTTTTTAAATTAAGAAGAAAAACACATACAAATTAAATTAGTCTTAATATATTAAAATTGGAGATGCCACGAATAGTGATTTGGTCGAATACCGAATATTCGCCAAAAGATATGTACATTTCGTTCGTGATAGGTTACGACTTGTCTTATTGCGTTGCGTGCGAAAAAAAGCTTCATGAAATACCACCATTCAATAAAATATCACTTATTTGGAAATATGAAGAAAATTTGTAGTAAAAAATATAAATTGACTGTGTGTTTGCTGAAAAGTTCTGTGGCAAATGTGATTGATTTTTATTTGAAAACTGTTCGCCTTAATCACACGGCGGATCCTTACTAGTGGTGGTCAGCAAACGTAATCGCATTCAATCCTGACAAAATTTGCTAAGATTTTTCTATCGTCTCCTGGCAGTAGTGTATTATTTATGAAGAAAAGCGCAATCGAATCGTTTGCTATCAACTAATGCTGAAAAATTTTATTTCTGTTTATCACAACTTACCACTGATAGATTAAGTAGTCATTTGTGATTATTTGAATATTCGTTTTTTTTTCATGTTTTGGTATGCGGTATTCGGCCAAATAGCGTACAATATTCGGCCGAATACCGCATACTGAATAGTCGCCGATCTACAATTAAAATTATATTTTTCGCTGCCGTGACTGGGCTTAATAGCCGTGATTGACTGGTTGGCTACCCCTAGTATAGAGCATCAAGGATATATGGTAAATAAAAAGATGGTGTATATATTATAAATATATTTATTGTTACTAAACATTTTTTTATTGCCTCACGAAAATATAAGTATCTGTATATCTATATACTCTTCATTTATACTTATATAATAGGTAAGAGAATGTAATTAGAGAATACTTAAACACAACGTTAAACTTAAGTAACAAAATACATGATATATCTCAGTTTGCTTACAAACATTACCTTTCATAGATATATATGTATATAGTCCACACATAAGTTATCCATAGACACCAAATTTCCGATTTGATAAATTTGTCTACTAAACACAATATTTTTTGAAGTACATGATCGACAGAAAAAAGGTACATTTCACTAATTTAATCGATTTACGTGACTCTTTTTAGAAGCCATTTTTGATCGATTCTTATTTATTCGAGAATTATCAAATCAATTGCAATCCCCATTCAAAAAGAATCGATTTACAAACATCAAACTACTTGAAAAAAAAACACTACGTTTTACTTTACCTCTACCATAATAACTTAATTTCAGTGAAGATTTCTAAATTATTGTCAAATAATACATTTAACCGTTACTCACGTGTAAAAAATGTTCAGTACGTATGTATGTACGTATTAGTATAGGAAAATCTTATTCTCGTCTGTTTTTGTCATTTTGTTTTTGGTTATCTTCATAAAGGTCTTAGAAATATATAACCAGTCAAAACTTACAACTAACAAACACTAAGGATCAATATTAGCTGGATGTGTTTGAAGCCAATTCGAACCACTGCCTCAAAGCGTCACCGAGAACGTTGGGCAACGCTGCCATATCCCGTAATATAAGGTAGAACGGGAAAGGGAATGTGTCCAGATAGGGCAGAAATCCAATCAACGAGTTCGTCACTGGGTCTATCACCGGCCTTCTGATGTCCATGATTGAATCCTGGAACGCAAAAATTATATTTGTTTGAACAAATCCAAATTTAAAAAATAAATCACATTCGCCTATCTTTTAATAGCAATTTCTTGGAAATTCTCTGGTGGATATTATATGGAATGAAGAAAACTGTTAGAGAATCAAACTCACAGATATAGTTCTTTAATTTTTACTATGAAAAGCGCTCCGAGGAATTATTCAGAATAATTCCCGCCGCTGAATTTCTCTACCACACATCCAGCCAAAAAGAAAACTTTAATCACCACCACTTGAATAAAAGGCGATCCAGTACGTTTCACGTAACGTAGATTGCAGATGTTTATGGAAGGCATGGAGTGCTTTCTATCAGGTGACATGCCTTGTTTCTATCCCATAATAAAAGCCAGCTCACCTTATTGTCAGGGTTGTCAATAATAACATATACGAGGAATATCCCATGCTGTCTCGCTCTGCGAACCGCCTGTACAACCTTCGTTTCCCCCTCCGAAAAGATACCCCTACCATCACCAACTATCACCAACAACTTGGCATTTACAGCATCACTCCTTACTGCCTGCTGATCGAACAGTACAGTGCAGAAGTCCAAGAGTTGCGCTATCTTTGTCTTGGTCTGTTCAAAGCGCAGTTGTTCAAGGATCTTCGCACCGGAGTGTTCTGAGAACTGTTCGGTGAACGGGTGCAAGAGATTTGGTTTTTCGCCGAAGCTCAGCACGGCGAGGTCGCCCGATTCGAGCAGGTTCAGTGCCTGGAATAAATTAATTTTGTTTTGTGATCAACTGACAATGAGTTTGTTTTTAAAATCATTCATTTTGAGAAAAATACTCTCCAATATAAATTTATGAATTGCACAAGTATAAATGTATAAATGCATAACCTTATATTTATATATATTAAATATACTTATTAAATATATTTATATATTATTAAATATATCCAAAATTTGTAATGGTTTATTAATGTATTATATTTTAATGTTTCTTTTTTAAATGTAAAATATATTTTTATAAAATTTTGTAATTTTACGAACACTAGATTATAAGAAAGATTGTTACTAACGATATATGGGCTAGTCCTGAAATAAAGTTTTATTATTATTATTATTATTAAAAATCATTGGTTCTATTTACATACGTATGTTTCCATTAAGAATATGTATTTTTTAAGATTTTTCAATTTCAAAACCATATTTTTTTTATGGGATAGGAAGGCAAACGAGCAAGCGTGTCGCCTGATGGAAAGCAATCAACGCCGCCCATGGACAACCGCGACACCGCAGAAGTCGCGGAAGCATCGCCGGCCTTTTAGGTATGTATAGGCTTGTTTTTTGAAGGTTCCAATGTCGTAACGGTTCGGAAAGACTGCCGAGGGTAGCTGATTCACAAACTGGTGGTGCGTGAAAAGAAGTTACTAGAGAAACGCACCGTAGTAGATCGCCACTCATCCAGATAGTGGAGATGAAATTTCTAGGGTCTATTCAGACATTTTGGCACATAATATCAATGCCTTATGGTATAGTAAATTGCGTAACACAAAAAAATGTTCTTGGAGACTATGCAATTCCAAAACCTAGCATGTCGTGAACTATGCAATTCCAAAACCTAGCAGATTTTGAAATTGCACAGCTGTTTGATCACAAAACCAAACACAAAGTAATGATCTTAAAATAAAATTTCCCAAAAACAGTGCTTCAAGTATTATCGTAACACCTAAGTGAAGAATCACGGCTTGTCTACGGTTGACCAATGTTAAGTAAAATGTGCTTGTGGCAAGATAGTACTATTATTGTAATATATATATCGCACTTCGTTGCCATTTTAAAACTTTTAATGTAAAATTTAAAACACTTGATGACTTCTCGTGTTACACTAGGTAGAAGTAAGTGGCAGTGAGCTGACCTGCGAGACGAGCGCGAGGCTGTCGAAGGCGAGTTGCTTGCTGCGGCTGTCGGCCATGGAGCCGGAGTCGTCGAGCGCGAGCGCGATGCGGTAGTCGCGGCGCGCGGGCCGCACGCGCCGCAGCCAGATGCGGTCCTTGCGGTACTGCGACGCGACGTACGCAATCACCCGCCGCATGTTGATCGCGCGCCCCGTGCGGTAGTCGCCTGCGAATACCGACAAACACATCTTGTTGATCGCTTCATTCGTCGAGCCACCGGTGCTCAGTGGTTCCAGCACGATATCGACCTCCACTGCGACCTTAACTTGCCGAGCGTCAAACAACACACGCACCCCGGCTCTAGCCGAGCACGTAGAGTAGGGAACACTTCTACACCGGCCGCTTACACGAGATTCTCTGACGTACCCGGACGGTTCTCACCCCCTAGACCTTAGGGCCTATAGGACTAATAGGGACTATAGTTACTTCAGTCCAATCCTCCCCTACCTGTTTAACGTAGCATCATGACGAATTTAAAAACGGCACACACACATATGTGAACCTCCGACACGGGGTCGAGCCGATCCCAATATTTTACTTGGCCCTGAATTCAATAAAGCTGTTAAAGCCAATAGGCTACCAGCATTAATATCTTCGAATCGTATATAAAATCGAAAAATCGAAACGTATATATATATATATATATATATATATATATATATATATATATATATATATATATATATATACATACCATAAATACCGGACAAGCGGTAGGCAAAGATACTCTCTGACCTTGAGGCGATGAGTCTGCGTAAAATACAGATTCCTAACTAATAGTTCTCTTGAACACTCCACTCACCGGCCATCCGTGAGCGTGCGCTGGGCTCCAACACCAGCCTCAGCCTCTCGCAGAGCGCCCTCGCGGCGGGAGCACTGTCCCGCCACGCCCCTCGCCACGCCTCCGTCGCTTTGTCCCCCCGCACTCCGCTCGTCAGGTATTCACGCAAGCTTATGTACTGTTCCATCGATATATCTTCCACTACTTCTTGAGTTTCTACAAGCCTGGAATTTCATTACATTAGGGTTTAAACCGAAGGAACATAGTGCTAACGCTAGAACAAGAGCATTCTTTCACTGGCTTTATGTACTGTCTAATGTGATACATTGTTTAATTTATATAAATATATGAATATAATAAAACCATTTTTACTAGTTACTTCGTTTTAAATATTAAAATTACTTTTTTAGTAAATTTAATATTTAAAACGAAAAAGAAATAATTGTTTTTTCGGATTATTGATTGATTGATGGATATATGTACATAGAATATACAAAACCTAGGATTAGAAAGATTATTATTGTTCGACATATAAGAACAACATAGAACATCTGGCTCTTCCGTGTACTAGTGATTAATTTGTATTGCTAAAGTTGAGATATGTATACATACCTATGGGATAAAGAAGAATAAAATAGCATATTATTGGAAAAGGGTTTTATTTGAAGAATAATCCCCGTAAAGATCGCATTTCTCCGTATTAGTTCGGACGACGCCTATAGTACTATTAAAATTATATTACACCATTTCATGTCTCGCAGCGTATGGCACACCTAGCGATCGTTGGAGAGAGACGTACTCATCTCAGGGCGGTGTGGCGTCATTTTGTCCACAACAATGCGGACAAATTTGAATCTCGAAGACAACCTTCCAATCATCTTGAAGACATCTTGCACGGAATACGCGGTTGAAATTTTATATTTCGGCGTCGACGGTAGGAATTAGAATGAATCTTTCCTACTGAATTTCGCATATAAAGACATACAAAGTATTTTTAATTGGGACCGGAGACTAAATAAAACAATAATTTAGGACATAAATGTGAAAATTAAAAATCGTGTAACTCCGAATTCGCGTATGTCGAGGTAGCGTAAGTCGGGCTATTACTGTCATTATTTTATATAAAACCAACACTATTCTTACATAATCTGCCAACAGATGGCGCCACAATACATATTAGTTTTGCGCAATAGCATAAAATAATTAAAATAATGACATTATTTCTAGTACGCCGAGATATAAGTACAACTTAGCTAGGCGACTGTACTACGCGCGCCATGTAATCGCATCTATATTAGCTCCTATGCACTATTGTAACGTGTTGCACACAAATAGTATTGTGAAATATAACATAGAAATGCAAACGAGCAAGCATGTCGCTTGCTGGACATCTGGCAATCATCGCCGCCCATAGACAACTGCAACACCAGAGACACTACAGAAGAGTGGCCGGCTTTTGAAAAATGTGTAGGTTTGTTTTTAAAGATTCTCATTAGAATTAGGCGCAATGTATTTTTTTTAATCCTTCATAGCCATCTTATTTTAAACACGTTTACCAAAATGGTTTCACTCCAGCATTCATGTACTCCAATGGTTGTCGGTGGAATTTATTACAAATAAAATGCCTATAATTTCACATGTGCAGGACGTTTAAAACGTTTATAATAAAAATAATATACGTTTTTACCGTGTATGGTAACTGGTGTCCCTCCCGCGAGCCGCACCGGATGTCAGGGCGGTTTCCCCCTCCACTTCAATCCCCGTTTCACCAGTCACATCGTCGCCACCTTCCTTAGTATTTCCCACCTTCTGCTGATCCTTGTCTGGGCCATCTTTCATTTTCTCAGCCTTTAACTCCTCGCCCTTTTCCACCTAAACAATAAATACATAGGTACATATCGTCACGCTTGTTTCCTGTAGGGGTAGGCATACTTTCCTTGCTTCCTCCACAGTCATCACTCTCCTCATGCAAGCTCGCCGGTACAGGGTACTCTTGATCTGGCCTTTCCTAAAAACTTATGCAATTTGGTCAAAGTATGTTTTCCTTGGTCTTCCCCTAGCCACCCTCCCATCCACATCCGCTACGTAAATTTCTTTTGTCAGTCGTCTTTCATCCATTCTCTCTATGTGCCCCTAACCATCTAAGCATTCCTTTCTCAACTTTTGTGACGACACCTGCTTATATTCCACATCGCTCTCTTATATCCTCATTCCTTATTCTATCATTCAAAATAAATAAATAAATAAACATCAATAAAACGACCCATTTGTTTAAAGATTCAAATGAATTGGCATTTTTATTTACCAAATTTATTTACCAAGTGCGCAGTTGTGAACGTTCATTATTATAATATATCGTCGGCCTATTCATCAGAATTTTCCTCACTTTTAATGCCATCTAACGGATAATCTTAAAACGTATCCAATAGAATAGTTCGTATTTACCTCAAAAAAAAAACTCGACCGCCCGTGGAGTCAATGGTCGCGGGTTCGATTCCCGCATCGGAATAAATATTTATATGGATTTATAAATGTTTATTCCGAGTCTGGTAACCTCCCCAATCCGCATTTCCTTTCCTGTCCCTTTCTTTCTTCTCTGTCCTTCGGTCTGCCGTGCCAATGGATGCGTCCCTAGCCACGCGAGCCTAGTCGCAAGCGTGCCGATCGTCCCGGGATCGGGCTCCCCCAGGTACTATGGTGCCTTACCTCAGCATTCAGGGCTCTGCTGGGGCTGACCTCCATCCTCCCTTGCGGCTCGTGGGATTCACTAAGACGAATTTAATTTACCTAATTTGTCTAAAATGACGGCGACGTGGTTTGCCACCCGTCACGTCCTGATTTTCACGAGAGCGAAAAGCGACCAATGTCGAGCCGTTTCGCTTCGATGAATGGCAGCGGATGGAGCTCTGTGGTCTCTGCCAACCCTTGCGGGGGGATAGGCGTGAATATATATAAAAAAACTCTTTTAAAAAAAAATCAGTTTTTTGTTATTCCTGTAATATTTCCTCATATGGACTTATGACGACGATACGATAGATCCACTCAGTAGGTGAATATCTTTTGTCAAGATTGGAGAAGTGTGGCAACACTTTCGCAGACAACCGACTTCTTAGTTTACTTTGTTGGTTCACTTCGTTAGATAAACGTTGAAAGCTGTAAACCCAACTCGTCTTCATCCCTTAATTATCTCTTCCCCTCCCGTTATTTGCATCTTACTCTAAGGTAGGCAATTGGTATTCATGTAACAAATGGTAGGTGGTGATGGAGGTATTTATACTGGCCCGCTTGCTCGTTTGCCTACCTCTTTCATAACAAGAGGTTTAGCTTTATTTTTTTGCAAGCCCTATTGATAAGGATCATATTGCCGGTCAACTTGACAAGTGAAAGAGCAGAGTAAGGTTATGTCGATTTACATCTACAAAAAAAAATCATCCATATGCATAACATATTTCTAGCTAACCTGAATTTCATCATCATCGACTTCCATTGGTACCTCTTCGTCTTTCTTCAATTCGTCAGCTTTTTCATCTTCTTGCTGAATCGTTGGCTGCTGATCTGCCTGTTCTTTTGTAGCGGCGTCTATTGCCTGTAACGTTATTATATTGTTGCAAGAGACATTGCACTATTTAGGTATTTAGTGAATAAATAAAGATTTTTGATTTTCATTAGAGCGAAAGGTAAAATACATTACAGCGAAGATTGAAATGCATTATGACGATGGATAAAATCCACAATGACGGAGGTTAAATTGCATTACGACAACCGATTGGCGCAGTTGCGAGACCCCTCGCCTACAGAGTCGATGGTCGCGGGTTCGATCCCCGCATCGAAATAAATATATGTAAAATGTCATCGGCGCTTGATGTTGTGCTGAATAAAATTAATAAAATACTGTAAAACTCACGAAATAGACACATATTTAGACTCATTTAAAGCGTATTTGTGTGTACTTCAATAAATAACATTAAGTGGTAGAAGATTAGTAAATATTTCCTGTCCATCCCCGAGGAGGATCAAGCGCTTGGTCCAGGAGGAACTTACGTGGCTGGAGGTTAGTCAATTTTTCTATAGACGAGACATTTAGACGCTGCAGCCTTTCGTATTTCTTAATTCTTGCTGCCCCCAAAAGTGTGTGCCTATTCGCCCATTTTTTTCTAGATCCAACAGATATTTATTGGAAAAATTGGGTGGGTTAACATTCGTTCCTCCAGAAATGGGGAGGCCCGTGCTCAGCAGTGGGACATATATGAGATGTGAAAAATAAAATCGCATTATGGCGAAGGGTAAATATTATACCTGCACATCATCTTTTTTAGCTTGTTTGACATGTTGAAACATGTCCGCGTCCTTTTGTGCTTCTTCGTTCGCCTCACCTCCCTCCTCAGCTGTATCATCTTCTCTCTGTACGTTTAAAGTGCGCATTCGCTTCTGTTTATGCTCACTAACTTCACCTGGAAACACAAACATTTTTCTTTCATCAATATAAATAAAAATGAATCGCCTAAATCGTACGCGCAAACCTTCAGAAGGACTGCACCAAATTAGATAATTTATTTTTTGTTGTGTCAAGACAAGGTTTATATAAAAGATAATTTTCAACATATTGTACGGAAAGACGTAAAAATCCAATATTTCTCTTTACTGTCATTTTAAATCTCAATATAACTAATAGATGGCGCCATTACTACGATTAAAAAAGAAGCTATGTTTAACAAAATAAATGTCAGTATTGATATATTGACATTCATTCATATTCAATTAAACCTTATAGTGGTAGAGCGACGCTGCAGACGAATACTTTGTCAAGAATGGGCCGGCTCGCCCGGGAAAAGATGCTGGTTTTCTGTAGGAATGTGGTAACATTCCTGCAGAAAACCAGCGTCTGAGTGGTAACTACCTACCGTACGTGTGAGCGGCCGAGTTCCGGAGACCCGATATCCTCCACCCTCCCTCTACCCCTCCCCACCCATTCCCATATTCACACTTTCCTTAAAGGTCGGCAACGCGTGCGCACAGCTTATAGCGCTGCGGAAGTCTACGGGCGGCGTTGATTGCTTTCCATCGGGTGACACGCCTGCTCATTTGCCTTTCTTTCCTATAAAAAACAACCTTTCATATTTATTATAAAAGCATAACTTTGTTTCTGTGCTTCGTGCTGTTCTTTCCCCTAACGTTTTTGTCTCATTTTTCCATTAGATACACCACCCGTGCGAAGCCGGGGCGGGCAGATAAACTAAGATGGTTCAACCAATAACTTATTAATTATTTAATAACGTTACCTAGAGTTCTTTCGTGATCTGTTCTTCCAGGTTTATTCTCGAGTCTCTCCTGAAGTTGTTGCGAAGCCTCAGAGCGAGCAGCTTGTTTCTCTCCTCGGTGCCCTTTATCACTTTTGTCTAATTCCGATCGTCCTGTAGACTGTTTGTCTTCACCCACTTGCTCTTGCGCTTGTTCCTGTAAATTAGCAATCCTACTATTTTCTAACAAAGTCCATAATATTTCATACAGATTACACAAGACAAGCTTCAGGTAAAAGTAATACCTCTGCTAAAATGAACCAGCTAAAAACTCTTAGGTTATTATTATCTTTGACCAGGCATACTGATAATTCCGATTGCAGCACAAAGTTCTACTAATTCATATAATATACATACATTCAGAAGTTTTGCGTCCGTATTACAATATTCCCAAAAAGTAAATTAAATTCAGAATGTTGAGTTTATGTAAGCTTTAAATATAAACAAAATATTGAGAACATTAATTTTTGTTTATAACAAAACCATTTTTAATAATCAATACTGCAGTATATATACATTTGTACTTTTGTTTTTCTTTTCTTTTCTTGTTCTTTCTGTTTGTAATAACTTTAGTTTTGTTTGTGATATTATATTAATTTTGTTTGTTTTTTATAATAATTTAATTATAATTTTTATTTATTCTATTTTTCTTTATTTTATATGTATATATTACTTAGTTTACTGTATTGTGGATTATGTAATAAAGTTTTCTTTCTTTCTTTCATTTGAAAGCAATATTAACATAAATCCGAACCGTAGTATCCGAACCAGCCGCCATCCCGATTAGATATTTCGGATAAACGGAAGTTTACTGTACTTACGTATGGATTGGCCTCCTCATCCTTAGCTTGTTCAGCATTAGTTTCCACATTATCATTAGTACCGCGATCCATTTCAGCATTTTCAGTGCGTTCACTCGCTGAAGGATCCTCGGTTGACGGATTAGCTTGAGGATTAGCTTCGTGTAGTTTGTCTTCTTTTTGATCCTCGTCGTTTATATCTTCGGGATTCTTAGGTAAATCATTTTCATTTTCCGGGGGTTTATTATCATCATCTGGTGCGTCAGTATTTTCTTCTTGATTTTCGGTATCATTATCTTCACTGCCGTTTTCTGCATCGTTATCATTACTGCCGTTTTCATCTTCCTTTTCCTCTCCATTCTCTGCTTTTTCTCTCTGCTCGTCTTCTTTATCCTGTGAATAATAAAGACTGTATCAAAAAACGAAAGAAAAATAGGTAGGTTTTGTTACCACCTTCAGACTAGATAGCAGCGCTAAGTTACTATACCTGAGAATCGTTTTGACCTTCGTCAATATCGTCTTCTTCCTCGCTGGAAACTTCGAGACCATTTTTATTCTTGTCCTCATCATTTTCTTTGCTTTTTTCTTCTTGTACTTCTGGTATATCTTGTTTCATAACATCTATATCAAATGGATTTTCAGATTCTGTTTCACCATCCTAGCAAAACGAACAAGTTCAAAATTTTATCATTTAACATAAAAAAGATACTAACATAACAAAACAAACATATAACAAAAAAAGATTACTTTCTTCTGATTAAAGAGATTCTAAAGATACCTATGTTTTATATAAATTTGTATAAAAAATTGATTTCTTATATTTTATTCACTAGAGATTTATTGCAAGCATATATGAAGAAATTCTGTCGTAAAGATCAAGGAACTGTCTACAGTTTAAATTTTTTAAATTATTACAAACAGTTTTAAAATTATAATATCATAATAATTTCTGATAGATATCCTCCACTTTATTCTTCAAAATAAATTATTAATGTGTAAAAAAATAATGGGCGATTACTATCTAAAGCAAATAAAGTATAAAAATAACAGAGATTTAAATCTCTTTAATAAAACAGTATGTTTTTTTTAACGAATCAGAATACGTACTTTGTCTTCAGCCTCTTCTCCGTCCATGTTAGTATTCTCTGGTAGCTCAAAATCTTCTGGTTCCGGGAGATTTTGTTCTTTTCCGTGATATGGATCAACCTGAAAATAGTATTTCGTCACTTTAGTCCTCTAATTTAAAGGTTATTGGTTATTTAGATACGCAATGTGCCTTGGGAGATTTGTTTTGTGAATAGTGTTACATCATTTCTGTAATTAGCACTTAAAATGCATAAAATTTAAATGCATGGAGTACTTAAGAACTGATAAAAAAAGATTATAATTGAATAAAACTTATTGTTGCTACTTTATCTTTCTATATCAGTTATAAATATTGATTTAGCTCACGTGATCGTCATCTACTTCGGGTTCCTCCATTTCATTAATGTCCTTTTTCTTTTGCTTCTCTTTTCCTTGAGTGCCATCATCTTTTCCTTGTTCTTCTTCTTTGGCTGCCATTTCTTTTTCACCGGTGCTTTCTCCCTTTCCCCTATCTTCTTTATCTTTTTTTTGGTCATGCTCCTGATCCAAATCATCTTCGTCTTCTGATCCCCAGATTTGTTGATCTAATCTGTATTCGAATACATCTTAAGTGAATCGAAAACTATGAATCAAATAACATAAACAAGCGTTCAGAAACATTGATAGCAACGAAAATCAAAGAACTTTTTGATTTTTCCCCACTGAAACCCATTCTCTTGCCATCCTTTTAAGATTAGGCCAAACAAAGACAACCAGAAAACATTTTCAAATTTAGTATTCACTTAAATATGAGCCAGTATAGAAAGATAATTAAATGTTACATACTTTTCAGCAGCATTATCTGTATCTCCCATTTGCTTGTCAGCGTCCTCGTCATTATTTTCTTCATCAGAATCGTCGCCATCTGTTTAAATATAATACTATAAATGGATGTAGTAATACAAACATATAATATATTTTATATGTTATGATGGAAATAATTTGTACCTACACAATCTATCCCACTTATTCAAAGGTTGACCGATATTACGTCCACCTTATGTATCACTAGAAGTATATAAAATGGAAGTAAATTAATAATAAACTGACCTTTCTGCTCTACGTCTTGAAGATGTGATTCAAAATCATCTGTCATGTTTATTCCCTTTTCCTCTTCCTTACAGTCTCTATCCTCTTCTTTCTTTTCTTCTCCCGGACGTTGAGCATCATCGAGCTGATCCTGTTTAAATGAAATGTATCCTTATCTTTTTAGCATATTTTTATGAGACTAGAAAAATGTCCTAATTTTGTGCATTTTATTACGCACACTTACTAATATTTTTTTGTTACAGTTACCTGATTTTCAATCCTATCTGATACATCCTTTTGCCCCTCTCCTTCGCCAAGTCCCATACCGCTTGACAGCTTTCCGGGTCCATCTCCTTCCCCATCTTCCATTTCAAGATCCGACGGCTTGCAGAAGCTGTCAATGGGAATAATATTCAGAAACGATCATAAGTTTCCTAAATGCATACCATGAAAAGATTTTAAATAAATATAAAACAAGGACATATCTTAAAAAGCAGAGACCCCAAAAATATAGATTAACAAGTCAATAAAGGCGTCTTCGCGCCTTTATTAGGCTGCATTTGTTATCTTCAAAACTATAAGTAGAAAATCTTATAGTGTTTTAGATGTTGGCTTGATAAAATATGTACATATGTGTAATTACTAAATCCTAATATGTAAATCTAATACCGAAAGGGTGCAAACATCTTATTAAATAAAAAATAATAATAAAGGATATTTACTTACCCTTTAGTCGCCAGGTCCGAAAATATCTTCAATAGTACAGACAGCATCTTACAAGATACCCTATGTACTGCCACTTTCTGCGATACGAAATATTGTACAAACAATATTGTTTGCTCCAATATTGGGACCAATCTCATCACAGCATGCTTCACTTCATCCACCTTTCTTACAATAGCAACCGATTGAATATAATTTGAAAGTAAACTATAAAGTTTATCAATAAGAACATCCAATTGTAACATTTTTGCGTCGTTAGAAAGTTTATCTTGCAAATGTTCCTTCAAATGTTTGTCTTCAAGATTTTCTTTAGAGTCCTCCTTGTCTGTATTATCATCGATTATTTCATCGATAGCGTCAAGCACATCCATATTTTCTAGATTCCTTTCAGCGGGCAAATGTTTCTTATATATAGATTGAACAATTAAAAGCATAGTAGCAATTAAATCTTCTGTTTGACTTAATAGAATACCGCTATGATTTTCTTGCATTTCAAAATCGTTTTGTTCATCCAACTTATCAATTTGATCACTAATGTCTTTTAAATATTTGACCAAATATTCTAAACTACACAATATCGGATGCTGTGGAGTAAATTCAGTGTCGACAAATGTTTTCAATGTAAATTTGTAGTCTTGAACAAATTTATCTACGGTGGTGATTATCTCTCCTAATGTACCTCGCGCACTCTGTATAACATCAATATGCGTTTGAGAGAGAACAGGTATATCAGCGCCTAAATTTTGTCCAATTTTTTTAGGTGTAGAATTCTTTAGTTTATTTATATTATGATTTACACTCCAAACTGTAGCTGTAACGGATTTGATACCCTTGTACAAAATGTCACGTTCATCACTATATGTGTAGCATCGAGTTATTAGCGAATCTGATACTACGGTGTCGAAGTCTGGTTCGTAGTTCCCGTTGACAACTTTCGCTGGACACGAATCTAGCACCACAGAGAACTGGTCGAGCAGAATGCTTGCGTTGGAGTAACAGTCCGATAGTATATTTAGTTTTTCGTTTATAGTTGATACATTAATGTTGTCAGCGTCAACTTCCAGTGCTGATGTCAAGTTGGTGGTGAGAACGCGTAAATCACAAAGTCTCCTTGCATACTTTGCTATAGATTTCTTTTGTGTTATAGTCAGTTTCTGAAATTAAATATGCATACATTTATATAAAGTATATTAATTATACGAAATGAATTCATGGAAATGTATTTATGTACATCTAGAGTATAAACTTGTGAAACTTGGATTGTGAAAGTTTTGTCTTTTTTTTACTTTTATTTATACTGCAGTAATGTGTATGAATATAAACTTTATAGATAGTTTCGATGATAACACGATAAACGTTCGGTTATGTATAAGTAAAAATTTCAAACAATTTCCAAATACGTTTCATAAAAGAATAAAAATACCATTATGTGTGCTGCGAATCCCTTGCAGCGTTCGATGTTCTGCAAGCCTAGGTCGACATGCGGCGTGTGAAGAGCAGTAGATAACGCCTGGTGTCGCGCAACGTTCCTCTGGAAGTATCGCTCGCAGCCGGACCACAAGAGCGACAGCGTCGCGTCGCAACGCCTTACAAATACATTACAAAAGTATTTGTTACAAAAGTTTGTTTTATTTTATTAAGGACAATAAAAAATATATTTTTATATATATTCACGCAGGGCTTCGTAGAGACCACAGAGCTTCATCCGCTACCATTCATCGCACCGAAACGGCTCTCCATTGGTCGCTTTTCGCCCTCGTGAGAATCAGGACGTGACGGGTGGCGAACCACGTCGCCGTCATTTTTTCAACAAATTAGGTATATTAAATTCGTCTTAGTGAATCCCACGAGGCGCAAGGGAGGATGGAGGTCAGCCCTAGCAGAGCCCTGCATGCTGAGGTAAAGCACCATAGTACCCGGGGAGCCCGATCCTGGAACGGTCCACACGCTTGCGACTAACCTCGCCCTTAGCCATGCATCCATTGGCACGGCAGACCGTGCATTGGCGGAGAGGAAGGGAAAGGATAGAGAAGTTCATTCAGTTCATTTCACATAGATTTTAACCACTTGCGGTGGCAAAAAAATTGACTGACGACCGCTCTAGTACACAGAGCGGTCCAGTGTAACTCAATGGGAGGCTCGCAGAAACAAAAACGACGTGCCACGCACGTAAAAATAAAAACGAGAAAATAGAAACGTTTTTGTTTCTGTAAATATCGCATTAACGACGTACCTAACACGTCATGGACGATTCTGTGAGAAAAGCATTACGACGTGCGTGGCACGTCTTTCCAGCGCAAGTGGTTAACGCCCGTACGTACGCACGTACACACACGTATGCGCACATTCAGATACATGTTGATGAACTAGAACGATCAATGGTTATAAATGTATCAATATATCGGCAAAATTGCTCCGTCCAGCCCCTACAAACATTTCTTCAATTTTCAGAATTATCTTTGGATTTGAGTTTTAATCAGTATCCATATACTTAAATCACGTTTAGTTATTAATTTTGAATGTATCATCATACCTGCTCTTCAAGTAACTCATGGCCGCATCTAAATCAACGGGCGGTATGGTGAAGTCGTAGAGATCATCATTGCAAGCGGACAAGATAACAAGACCCGTTCGGTAGTTAAGGCCGATCTTAGCCAGGTACTTGAATAAATCCGCTAGGGCCTTGCGTTTCTGCTGCACTATGTTCTTGGCTTGAGATGTTTGTTTTTCTTTTGGTACACTAGTATCTACCTGGAATTTGTATAAGATTAAAATTACTCTACAAATGACCTATACGACATTGGGACCTTAAACAAACAAGTCTACACATTTCTCACGCCTATGGTACAGTGGATGTCTATGGGCGGTGTTGATTTCTTTTCATCAGGTGACATGCCTGCTCGTTTACCTTTCTTTCCTTTAAAATAACTGTTGATATGTATATGTACTTTTCTTAAGGTGCCGAAACGTGGACACAAAAAGTCAGGCAGCTTCGCAATTTCAGGATTAGACAGAGAGCTATAGAAAGGGCTATCTATGCTAGTTTTTCTGCATGCTGCGGATATCATTATAAAGGGATCTGCACAAGAATTCAAATAAGGGCAAGTTTTTCATTTTTTTATAGGATAGGAAGGCAAACGAGCAGGCGTGTCACCTGATGAAAAGCGATTAAGGCCGCCCATAGACATCTGCAGAAGCGTTGCCGGCCTTTACGAAAAGTGTAGGCTGGTTTTTTGAAGGTTCCAATGTAGTATCGGTTCGGAAACACCGCTGGAGGTAGCTGGTTCCAGAGGGTAGTGGTGCGTGGAAAGATGTATCTAGAAAAACGCATCGTACTGGATCACCACTCATCCAAATGGTGGGAAAGAAACTTTTCCAGAACGTTCCGTTCCGTAAGTATAGCAAACAATTCCTCCGAGCACAGGGGGTGCATGGCAAATCGATAAGAGATGCTGAGAGATGAAATGTCTCTCCGCGTTTCTAAAGAATCTAACCAGTCGGTGAAATCTTGGTCATCCACAATACGAATAGCCCGACTTTGTATGCGTTCAACGGGAAGAAACTGATACTGAGGTTCCCCGGCCCAGAGATGGGAACAATATTTCATGTGTGGCCTGACTTGTGCCTCACAAAGTTGGGAGGCGATGAGTCGGCGTAAAATACTGTCTCGATCTACCCAGTACTCCTAGCTTCTTAGAGGCCAGGTTGCCCTTATCTGCCTCGTTACTGAACGTCACTCTTCGACTAAGCAAACTGATGTGAAAATGAACTGGTCACGTCGAAGAATCGATAACTAGAGTGTGATGCACATGTAAAAAGCCAATAGTTACCTCCAATGATCCCAGGTGAGTGCTTGTCTCTATGATGAGTGTGACAAAGTCATCCAAAGCCTGCACGAGCGACGGGTAGCGTGAGTTGATCATGGTGTCTTTGCACAGGGTCTTAGCTTTATTAAGCAAACTGGGTACTTTTGACAGGAGACTTCCATCTGACACAAGACTGCACGGTTGTTCTGCTTGATCCAAGTATTTCTTAAAAATAGATACATAGATATATTGTTTACTGTACATCAAAAACAAGTTATACAATTATTGATTGTAATATTGTTTATATACAAATGGCGGTAATAGCCTATTTCTTCCACACAATAAATAGTAGGATGGACACAATGTTAAAAAGATAATTTGGTGTAGGTTGGTGATACATTATCGTCAAAATGATAGAAAAACAATAAACAAAGTTAATTAATTGCTAAGCAAATATAATAATAGCAAATATAAAGTACAACATGAAAAAATTAAACTAATATATAAAACAAGAAATATTATACGAATATACGATAATAATAAAAGTAAATATATTGCCTTAATTTTTTTAATTTCATATTTTTATTTATAATTTTTTATAATAATTTTTATACTTTGGGACATTGTAAATTTAAGTTCTTATTATTTTTTGCTTGATATAATTTTCTTTTAGGACTAAACATATTGTACAGGTTAAATAATCTTGACGATGTAGTGCTTGCAAATTTTACAAGAAACTAGATGGAACTGAGCAATTTTTTTATAAATATTTCTAATAGTATACAACTTTCTAAAAGTATATGTTTCACGTGTTCAGAAAGTGTCATTATGGGAGTGGCAATGGGAGGTGGAGGGGTAGATGAAGGGGGGAGGGTGTTGGACCTCCGGAACTCGGCCCCTCACTGTACGAAGCGCAGTAGGTATGCTACCACTCAGACGTCGGTTTTGAAAATATTAATATAATTCACTGTAATTTTACCTAAATTACAGTGAATCATATTGTGAAGTTATTTTATTTTATTTTTATTTGGGAAACATACAATTTTATATTACATTATATTATTTCTAATTACAACAACTGAAATCAGTAATTTTTCCACTATTAACTAATCCATACAATAGCACTATAAGAATGTGAATGTAAACATATTGTTTGTAAAAAATATATATATAAACAAGGACTTGTTGAAGAAGAAAAAAGAAATTAATTAAAATTGATAAATTCTTTGAGAGACAAAAAGAAAACAAAAGAAAAAAGAGAAAAAATTATAGATGAAAAGAAGTATTTTATATTTTTATTACTTTGATATTGCGAGCCAACACGATGTGGTTCTGCGGATCGATCATATAAGCACCGCCGGCTAGAGCCGTACCGCCCGTAGCTCGCTTGGGTCGGTCCCAGATGCCCACGTGATCAGTGCTCGCATCCGATTTAGTGTCCACTAAGCAACTGGACACGCTTTCCTTTAGAACATTCTGGAAACGAGAAATTAATTACGACGTTAAATGGATGATTCGCCTTAATTTAAAAAAATATTATTTAAAATATGTAATAGCTACTCTTAAAGCTATTGTAGCCTGTAAAGTTATATATACTTTTACGAGTATGATAAAGTCTCGGTCGATATTCTAACTTTATGTTTAAATAAATTCAAACGTATTATTAGAAAGCTATAAAGTGAAAATTATTAAAAACCGAAAAATATAATACCAAAATGATCAATCGGCCTGCGCCTACATATAATATCTAGCTATGTATATTATATTTTTAAAACAGAGCAGAAAAAGGATGAGAAAGGGTTTCTTGACCCGTTTTTTCTCTCAGAACGCCATTTTGTTAAGCCAGTCAGTGTTAATATTGACGTCAAAAGAGTTTTTTATGAATCTGATTACAGTAGAATCTTTTTCTAAATCCTATAAAAAAACGTCAGCAATTAAGCTTCTGCCTCACAGAACGAAGAAAGAGCGGCGAAAGAAGAGAGTATAGGGAGCCACAGACACCTCTTATTTGTACGTATAACTTTTTTTTAACAAAGGATTTTACAATGAAATAAAAAGGAGCGTTTTTGGGTCCAACGCCCCACTCCGATCGTTGTGTGAGTTGTACCACAAATACATGAAGAGTAACAATGACTTGGACATTCTCTACGACAGTGTGGTACCAATTCACGCATCGTATTAAGTCTAATATTTAAATTTATGTATAATTTCTGATTTGTCTCTTTTCATGTTTCTGTTAATGTTATATCCGTCTTTAATTAGGAATACATTTTAATATGTTTTCAGAAATTATTAAGAATAATGTATTATACAACTCCTGTTGATGGTCCATAAATAAATACAAAGGAACTTACTTCAAATTCCTTTGTATGTTTGTGCAGCGCCTTGTGCGCCTTCTCGACCGTGCCCTTGACGCTCCAATAACTAAGGTCCCGGTCCCACGTACAAATTTTAACGAATTCTCTCAATTTCTTCTCTATGGGCGCTCGTTTCTCCTTTATTTGCGATGTGACTTGAAACACAAACTGCGAGTAATAGTTGTAGGTGTTCCATAAAATGGATAGCAGTTCATCTGTAAAGAGAAACCAAGTTAAAATGATACAATGATAAGGACTTTACAAATTTGTCGGAGGGACTTGGTACTGTAACGTGCCAGCCGTACTGCTTACGGCGACACACTGGATCTTTAGGGGGTTTATATCTTCGATGTAATGAACTTCTTCCAAATTAAATTAATTTATTTTTCTATTCACTGTACATTTATATCTTAGTAGCTTATGCCCGCGGCCTCGCTCGCGTGAAATTTGGTCTGCCACATTAAATTTCGTGATAGATCATTTTAAATAAATATATTGTTTTTTACTTAATTTATGGTTCACAATTTTGGTCGTAGTGGCTTCCACATAAAAGGTAGATATATGCTGTCGCGGACTTTTATTTAGAACTATTCAAGACAAACAATGCTACGATACATCATCTTTGTGTAACTCCAATGGTTTAGGCAGCGTCCGCCAAGATAGCTTTCAGAGGACAGATTTTTTTCCGACTTAATTGACATGTATCGTTATATTACGACCAAAATTACATAAAATCATTACAAATTGTAGCCTATATGTAATTCCGATGCATAACCTATATTACTGTAAAATTTCATCCAAATCCGTCCAGTAGTTTTTTCGTGAAAGAGTAACAAACACATCCATACTCACAAACTTTCGCATTTATAATATTAGTAGGATTCATACTTTATTCACACTTTATCGCGTCTTTCGAACTAATCTTTTGTTTTAATATAAAACAATTTCTTTTTTATTTTAATTTAAGATTTTAAAAATAAATAATATAATATAAAAATATATTCAAATAAAGTTTTATTACATTAGTGATACATTTATCAGTGTATCACTACAGTACCATTATAGCTACGGACTGAGTCTAACGATGTACATAACTCGGTGGCAAAGACTGCTGATCAATTAAAGAAGTCAATGAAGAAAAAACGCAAAAAGAATACCTGCTTAGTTTATTCCGCTGTATCCTCACCGTTTACGGCAGCGGTAAAGTGGAATATACTTACTCATGTATGTTTTAAAATGCATTGAAACAATCTAATTTATAACAAAACGTGAAAGGGTATAGAAACTCTCGTCGCATACTGTACACACTGGCCAATGGATGAGCGGCTAGGAATGTATAATGCTAAAACTTTGATATATTTAAACCAAGGATGGTGTAAGTAACACATTCGCATTCACAACACTTATTATAATTTTCCAGTTTCAACGCAATTTCTTAATATTTTTTCCATAAGAACCTTCTACAAAGTATTAGGAAACATAAAAAAAAGATGAATGAAATCCGTAAAGCCGTTCTCAAGTTATGGCATGACCAAGGGAAATGGGGGTTTATATATATATATCAATATCATATATATATATATATATATATATATATATATATATATATATATATATATATATATATATATATATATATATATATATATATATATATATCAATATCAGCCCGCGGCAGTCCATGGAAATGGAATGGCGTGTAATGGACATAGGCCTCACCCAAGGCGCGCCACCTAGCCCGATCTTCGGCTACACGCATCCAGTCTCTGCCAGCCGCCTTGCGCAGATCGTCGCTCCATCTAGCATTAGCGTCCCACACTACGTTTGCCGAGTCGCGGTCTCCACTCCAGCACTCGTCTACTCCATCGATTGTCCGTTCTCCGACAAACGTTGGAGTGGACGAGTGCATGTCGAAGATTTTAATGATACCTTGAACTAAAAACAAAAAAAATAACTTTATGTTCACTTACCACGTCTCGGACTATGGTCCAGATGTATCAAGTGGCAGTGATAGACATATATAATGTTCAGTCTCACTTCATATTCAGCCAGATTGGATTTCTCCATAAAATCCTTAAGAACTGCAATAACCCTCGATGCAGGCACCGGACCATCGCTATCAGAGCCACCTTCCAAATAGGAGTTCACTACTGTATACAAATAGAACCAGTACTTATGTGCCTCTGATTGTTTTCTGGAATAATGAACAATATTGTCAGAAACTTAGCTTACAAGATAAATGCGCAATTTTTTAATTCTTTTTTCCATAAGAACCTTCTTCAAAGAGTATTAGGAAACTTATATGAAAAAGATGAATGAAATCCGTTAAGTAGTTCACCTTACAGTCATTGGCTTTCCTATGGATAATATTAATATTTTTAGTATGTCATTAGCTTAGATAATTCGAAATTTCAATTTTAGACTTTTGCCTGGTGGAAAGCATGCCAAGACGATAACATGCCGTAATTGCTGGAAGGGGAGGTCATACTCGTTATTAATTTTTATGTTTTTAACATATTTTTTTACTAAAGCACCATAAATACTCGTAGAATTAATTTCAGTATACCCATAAAAATGTTCAAATTTCTGATTACATTGATTAAAACACGGATTACAGGATTTAAGTGTTAAAAATAATTCTAAATGAGAAATTTCTATTCATCTAAGCTAACGACACACTAAAAATATTAATATTATCCATAGAAAACCCAATGAATGTAAGGTGGCCGTTTTTTCGCAACGAAGTTTGTATTATATATATGAATCGTAAGAAAAATAAAATAACATATTACTGGAAGAGGGTTTTATTTGAAGAAGAAGCTTAAGTCTAAGAAGGTCTCACAATACATACCTGTTGTACAAGTTATTGAGGCACTCTTTCCAGTTGGCCATCTCGAGTTTCCTCCAGTTGATGATTTGCTGCCCGACGGCAAGCGAGATGTCTATCATGTTGTTGCCTTTGTGCGCATTCTTATTCCACTCTTCGATTTTATCCCGGAGAAGCTCCAGCCCAGTTAGGAAACGGGAGATGGGGCTTGTGATTGGGAAATTCAATATCCTTTCCACTATTATAATAATCTGAAGGAATGAATATTTATTTAGTGATCTTTGGAACTTATTAATGGAGTCAGGCGTTACTTTGCGGAAATCCATCACTACATGGACAGTCAAAAGTTTTGCTTAGCTAAGATCCGCGACAAGCAAAACAACAACAGAAAATTAATAATGTGTGTTTTTCTGTTGAATTAAGTGGATTTATTTGGAACTTAAACCAAAAACTTACCGAAAATCGGCCATCAACTCTCCACCCACCAACCACTATACACAAAGCCAAACACACATTATCACTTTTCCATCTTGTAAACGACACGTGTTTCGCCCCAACACGAGGCATTTTCAGGTATAGTAAACTCTACGGAAGACAACCGAAAAGTCAAGACAAAGAAAAGACTTTTCGGTTGTCTTCCGTAGAGTCTAAATTCACTTAACCCAACGGAAAAACACGCATTATTAATTTTCTGTTATTGTTTTGCTTGTCGCGGATCTTAGCTAAGTAAAACTTTTGACTGTCCATCTTTGGAACTATTTATGGATTACCTGTTATAAAAATTTTATTGGATAGAGACACGCATGAGTGAGCCGACTCGAATAAGGAATCTCCAAGAACAAGAACCGGCTGGCCTGCATGAGGAGAGTGATGAGTCTGGAGGAAGCAAAGAAAGTACGCCGAGATTGTAGCAGATGGAGATCTGTGATCTTTGACTACCACTACGGGAAACAGGCGTGACGATATGTATGTATGTAACTATATTAGCGTAAGTTTTTATTAGCGTACATTTTTATGTGTTGCCACCTTCCGTGCGATGAGTCTAGGCGACAGGATGCACACCTCCTTTTCCCTCCCTTTATTTTCTCTTTTCCCTCCCATTACTTCCTTCATCCCCTCCCACTAAATTTTAAACTTTTAATAATGCACATTCTATCCAGAGATTATAAGGCAATGCAACGGATATTAGATAACTATGGTGGGGGGGGGGGGTGAAGACAATAAGCTAAGGAAGTCGGGATGATGGAGGAAGTGTCCACAGCAAACAAAGTATTCATCATTCATTCATTTGAATCAATGAACTTTGTTTGTCGTGTACCCTTCGTCCTTCATCTTTCAATAGGGCCAAAATTGGGCGGATGATTTCACCAGTGTCACGTAGAATGGAGAAGACACGAAGGATATTAATCGGTGTGGTCGAGATTATAAACATAGTACAGCACCAAACGTACACACAAGTCGATAATCTATGAGAGTGCTGTACTTCCCCGGACGATCAAACGTTCAATATTTTGAACAAGAAAATTTTCTGTAGCATACGTAACTCTACCTCATATATTATATTTTCTTTATCTCTTAAGGTATTAAATACTTACGTCTTTTAGTGTAGGAAAGTCAGGCCACTGGTCAAGTAGCTCATTTGTGTTTTCCTTTACTTTTTGAAGTAGGGGGAGACACTGGCTGGCTTCAGACACGCAAGGCGAATGATAGAAGTCTTTTGGACTGGAGGAATCTGTTGAATATATGTTTGTTTAGGTTTTTGTAATTTTTTTCGTACTTTACCGTAAGTGGGGAAGGTGTCGTGGCAAAAGTTTAGAAAGGGATGCTTAGATGGTTTGGGCACTTAGAGAGAATGGATGAAAGACGACTGATAAAAGAAATTTACGTTGCGGATGTGGATGGAAGGTTCGGTAGGAGAAGACCAAGGAAAACATACCTTGACAAAATTGCCAAAGGTTATCGGAAAGGCCAGGTCAAGAGTAACCTTAACCGGCTGGCTTGCATGAGGAGACCGATGATTGTGGAAGAAGCAAAGAAAGTATGCTGAGATCGTAGCAAATGGAGATCTGTGATCTTTGAGTACACCTACGGGAAACAGGCGTGACGATAGGTATGTATGTAACTGCATCAAAACTTAAACTGAATAAAAACATGTAATGTATTGGTTAAACTTATTCTAATCAGATTTGTATTTTGTCCAGTCCACTCATGGGTGTGTGATTGTGTCCTTTTTTATTTTAAAAAAGGTAGTGGCTACATCAACAGTGGCTATAGCAGTCCTCTGCAGGACGAAAGGATGGATAAACTAAAAAATTGTACCCACAATATTGTACCAATGACGACCGATTGATTCAGTAGCAGGGCCCCCAGCCCACGGCGTCAACGGTCGCAGGTTCGATCCCCGCATCGGAATAAATATATGTATGACCTACATACATTTATTCCGAGTCTGGTAACCCCGCCAATCCGTATTGGACAAGCGTGGTGGGTTAATGTCCGTTCCTTCAGAAATGGGGAGGCCCGTGTTCAGCAGTTGGATATATATGGGCTGTGATGATTGTACGAATTCCCATTACTAATATGCCATTATTGTTATTTGAATCTAAAACCGGTTCTGGACTTATAGTCCTTATAAGTGATACGATGATAAAGTGAAAATAGGAACTTACAATCGTCCACTTTCTTCTTGATGTTTGAAATAAGAATCATCATGCTTGGAGACACAACTCCCTCGAAATCGTCATCCAAAGCCTCCCATGCGTTTTCTACGACCCGACTAAACGTAGGGTACCTCTTCAGTAATGGACTCAGAACATCATTGCTGACCACCCGTTTTTTCACACTGGTTATCCATTCAACTGTGGTCATGTCGCGGACGAAGTCGGAATGCCACTTGTATATTAGCGACACGTTGTCAGCGCTGATCAGGGTCCTCGTCGTATTTTTTTCTTCGTCTTTCGCTGTTCTAGTTCTCTTCTGCTCCATTGCCGTAGATTTAAAGTCGGCGAAATCGATTTCAGAATACGAGGGGAACATTTCAATTATTTCCTCATTGGCAATAGCCTCGTCATCTTCGTCTTCACACTTTGACCTAGAAAAATTAAGATCTTATTTCAATATATAGATAAAATTGAAGATTGAACAGCGTATTTTATTATTTTTCTTTTATTCCGTCTTCCCTCCCAGTAGTCATATTCTTCCACACTCATCACTTTCTTCATGCAAGCTCAACGGTTTAGAGAACTCTTCACCTGGCCTTTCCTAAAAACTTCGGTCAAGGTATGTTCTCCTTGATCTACCCTTACCGACCCTTTTATACCACATTCTTACTAATGAGATAAGAGAGTTCCTTGCCGTTCCGATTTTTTATAAATAAATAATGAATACCACTTATTACTAATGAGATAAGATAATTCTTTGCCGTTCTCTTTTATAAATAAATAATGAATACCATAAAAATTATATAATATAATATTTTCAGCAATCAGAAATGGGTTTAATTAAATAAAAGACACAATCAAAACTCATATGAACACAATCAGTAATAAAATAATTTCACGTAAAAATACATTGTTCAAAAAATATACGTCCGTTCCGTAAATCTCGGATCAAAGTGTTCGACAAACAAAAGTTCGTTGATATGCCAAAGACCATAGATACCACAATCAATCAATCGGGGGACATCTACACCCTGTTAGGGGTGTAGGAGCGAGCCTCGGGGTTGAACCCCACTACTCGGACATATGCTCAACGCCGTCCTGTGGTCGACGCCGGAACTGACTGCAAAGATACCACGACACTTCAGTCACCGCTCACATTTGTCAACCAACGCCATCTATTTGGAAAGCGCGTACTTAGCTCTATATGACAAATAGTTTTGTACTTTCATCGATGATTCACTATTTTTAAATGTAATATTTAAACATGAACTTACTTCGTCACATATAGCGCTTCGTCATCCTGCTTCTTCCTCTCAATCTCTTGTATCTGCTTTTCCCACATCTTAACTACCGCGTTTAGCGTAGTTAGCACTGCGTCGAGGGTGACTTTGTCCACACGCTCCATAGCAGTGCAATTCATTTTCAATTCGGATAAATTCATTTTGAGAACCCTGTATGAACGAACACAATTAAAAATTATTATAACTGTTATTATTGAAGATAATAAATGAACAGGTATAATGATTTTCGTAAAAGAAATATATTTATGAGCTTGAAATACATACGTTAAAATACTTCAGTTTATAAAATACTAAATTTTTAATAGATTTATAAATTTATTTGTTTTTAGTTCGTAACATATAAGCATACATTATAATGTTGCGTAACACATGAAAACTAATTTTTTTTATGAAACGATAAAAACATCATATGAAACCTCAAATACCTGGACAAGCAAGCCATTACAAGTTTTGAACAATAAATTGACAGGACGTCCGTCCATGTGTGACAAGAACAGTAAGCTGCACGCGGCAAAGAAATAGGACGATGTATAGAAAAGACTACACATTCGTGGAACATTTATGAATTTTGGAATGCTAGAACTTTCAATCGTTTTACCTACTATATAAAGGGGCGATGGTGAATCGAAGGAGGGGTTTAAAAGCTTAATAGAGAAGAAAATAGTAGAAGAGAAGAAGTGGAAGTAAAGTGAAGAGAAGTGAAACTTAAAGTGAAGTTAAGCGAAACTAGTGGCCGATTTCATTTTTCCGAATCCGAACCTCAGCTCATAACAATAAGTTTAAATGTATTATAATTTTATTTTAATATTTTCACAAATATTATTTCCTTTTACGACGACTTAATTATCTCGATGGCAAAGTTAACGCTTTCGGCGTCAACGGTATGGGTTGAATATCCTCATCGGGACAAATATATGTATTAGTCTACAGCTATTTATTCCGTGTCAGTATATCTCGCCAATCCGTCAAGGACAATCGCATTGATCTATTCCCCAAGAAATCGTTATGAGCTGTAAAAACACTTCTCAGAAATATTTCTGAATCATTAAAACTTGTGTGAAGATGTGTATTAACACAATTTATAGTATAATATAATGGCATAAACAGTATAGTATAATACAATGGCATAAACAGTATAGTATAATACAATGACATAAATAGTATAGGTATAATACAATGGCATAAACAGTATATAAACCAAAATTTATAGGAAAATATACTTACTCTAAATACTCTACATCTGCATTAGTCTTATCCTCTCCAGAGGCTACACTCTTATTTAACAGCTGCATAAAGTCTGACGTCACAAATCTGTTCAAATGTCTCTCTTTTGAATCTCGCTGTGGTATTGCATTTGGAAACATCATCAGATCAATCAATGTCTGCTTTAGTTGAGGAGTTTGCTCTATCTTAACAATCAGTTCTCTTATCAGATCACTTATTGATGTAACGCTATAGATGATTTGAGATATTGAGCTTTGTAAGGGTTTTGCCAAATCTGGGAAAGCTTCAGAGTAAGCTGTATCGATTTTCTTATAGAACGCATTAGCTGAATGTAACCAAGATGAAGTTTCTTTGACGACGGTACGACTGTTCTGGATAAGAGTTTTATCGACTGTACTTTTTTGTAGAATGTTATATAGGACATCACAAGTGGTAATCAAGTTTGAGAATAAAGTTGTCATGGTTTTCTCGGATAGTACCGACTTTTTAAAGTGTTTGCAGTCCTGGAAAATATAAACAGGCCCTAGTAGCTTCATTGATGTATTAGTAGTATAGCCATGCTAAGGTGGAATGGGCTAAATCGATCGGGGAAATACCAATGTCTCATTAAATATCAGCATTAAGGGATAGTACTTTTCTGTAAGTCAACTCCTTTCCCTTTCCTTTAATTTCCTCTTTACTATTTCATGAATAAAATCTCACACCAAGCTAGGCAACGCATCTGACCTGCCGTTGGCGTTGCAGATATCTATAAGTGGATGTGATTACTTGCTCATTTGACTCACTTGCTTTTAAATTAACCCTTATCGGTCGCTAGCTTTTTTTACGTGATTTTCGCTAGGTTGTAGCTACAGATACAGTTTTCATTGACTTTATTAATTTTTGGACTCAATATATTAAAAAAATAATTGGAAAAGTCAATGATATATAACTTGAGATGTCAATTGCTCTGTTACGGATATTTAACTATTAAGGCAATAGTACCTGCATTTCACACTGAGCGAGTGTCAGCATGTCTCGTCTTGTTACCTCTCACGTGATTTACAAGCACAGCACCGATAAATTACTGTTATCACGTAAGAGGTGACCTACGACTGATAAGGGTTAAGTTTGGGTTGAGAGGAACCCACCGGCAGGATATATAGGTGCTCCAGAGACTCCTCTGTCGGCCGGAAGCAATTTGCCGTGGCCAGTCTAGAAGTCCCTCAACCACCTGCGCATCCAGACTAGCCGCTGTAGAGGCAACATAGCAAAGTGGGGCTTTGCAGCCACAAGCCCCGTTGTGCGACTGTGGGACAGGTAATAAGCAACGGCACACTTGGCCTCCTTGTTTGTTTACTTTACTACTTTACTTTTTGGTTACTTTTCACGGGTTTTGTTATTTTTAGTAGAATAATTTATGTTTGTCGCATGATCCTGCCTTATTGTGACTTAAAACAAATATTATCTATATTTGTTAAAAGTAAAAGCGTAAAAGCAATAAGAGCTAGTAAAATCATAGCGTGGGAAGAGGAGTGTAGCTAATGTTACGTCTCACAGAGGTTAAACGTGAGTCGTTCAACTGATCAAACAACCTGGACTACCAAGAGACAGGTTCAGTTCAGAAAGGGTAAAGTTCTGGGAGGAAACGTTGCACACGACCACGAGACTATCGCTTTTTATTGACTCAGGCGCTGAGAAACCACAAATGCAGTTACACAGACCTGAAAAGCTATGGACTGTGAGGAGGAGGCTTGTAGCTGCTGATATACGCACGACGACCAAGGAGTTTAAACGTGTCATCTTGGCTGAGTAGGAACATATTCCACAGGACACCATCAAAAGCCTGGTGGAAAGCATGCCAAGAGGATTACAAGCCGTAATTGCTGTAAGGGGAGGTCATACTCGTTATTAATGAATCATCTTTCTTACCATAAAAACACTTTTTAAATGTACCCATACTGCCTTAATTTCAATGTACCCATAAAAATGTCCCTTTTCAAAGGGATTTCTGTTTACATTGACTAAAATCAATTCTAGGATTTAAGTGTTAAAAAAAGAATTATAAAAAAGAAATTTCTAGTCATCTAAGCTAATGGCATACTAAAAATATTAATATTAACCATAGAAAAGCCAATTTAATGTGCCCGTTTTTTTTTTTGCATAAGAGTATATAATATTACACACTTATTTAATCTGCTTACCTTAACGAAACTACTGTAAGAAGGCTCTTTGGGTCTGAAAGTGTTTCCTGACGCATATTTATGCACTTTTTGAGCAGTCGACTCTTTTTGCTCCATTAAAATGGCACAGTAAGGATGTACCTTGCACAATCGTTCTTTATTCTTCTTAATGCATTCAACAGTTACATCCGAAACTTTCACAATACTTTTGTATTCCAGTATACAACCAGATACCACACCTTGCATGTAATAGGCGCTAAGTAAGGTGTCAAACATCTTTATATCTTCTTCTATGTAATGAACCTTGAGACGGTACTTCTCTATATGATCTATCGGGTTCATTTCAGCCATTATGTTTATGAAAAGAAGGCTTGTCAAAACAGACAGTTCTGCCGTTAAGACTTTTGCTTTAATATTTTCTTTATAATCCTTAGTTTGTTCGACATTTTTCAAATCGTTGTAAATGTCACGGGCTTTAAGAACAATGTTTACAAATGAGGACTCATTGCTAAAGTATTCTCGAAGTATTTGTTCATCCATAACAGTGACATCAGATTGTAAACTTCCCGGTAATTTATCTAATAGGAATGAGTGCAAGTGATGCATAAGTTGTTCAAATTTTTTCATTTCGAAATTCATATCCGATTTCCTGAAAGAAATGGTTATAAAATGAGGTGATTGAAATAATGAAGGGAATATATAAAAACATTACAAATAAATTTTATAAATGATGTATTTGTCTATTTTAATGTAAAGTCACGATATGTTATTATACTATAACGCAACAAATTAAGAGTGAGTAAGTGTACAATCCTCGAGCATACTGTTATTTGGTTTAAGAAGGTTAGGCATAATTGTGGTTAGTGTAATATTTAAAAAAGAAGATTGAGCTAATCACTTCCAATGGTATTTGAAACATTTACCCCACCACTCATTGACCACTTCACTTGCGAACGTGGAGAGAATATGAAAACTCTAACAAGATGCCATATAAGGAATTAATATAAAGAAGAAAGCTGCCACTTTGAAATCTTTCTCCATGCCTATTTATATATTTATTCTTAATGTACAATTTCAGGTACTAAGGTGGAATTAATGCGAGAACGCATTCTCTACCTCCATCCACGACACCAACACTCACACGCACCCCGGCTCTAGCCGAGCACGTAGAGTAGGGAACACTTCTACACCGGCCGCTTACACGAGATTCTCTCACGTACCCGGTCGGTTCTCACCCCCTAGACCTTAGGGCCTATGGGACTAATAAGAACTATAGTTACTTAAGTCTAATCTTCCCCTACATATTTAACGTAGAATCATGACGAATTTAAAATCAGTGTACCTCCGACACGGCGTCGAGCTGATGGAGTCTGCGATTTGCGCAGATTCCCAATTATATTTTACTTGTATTATATTTTATCCTATACTTGTATTATATATTTATAATTATATTTTACCCTGAATTCGATAAAGCTGTTAAAGCCAATAGGCTACCAGCATTAACATCTTCGAATCGATCATTCTCTACCATTCAACCATTTATTTACTCTGTTTCTTTGTGTTCTTTGCAGAATATAATTAGTCATTTTTACAGTTTATTTTCTTCTTAGCTTCCAATATAAATGAAACAATATCATAAATATAAAATAATAAATAATTTTTTTTATATACATACAATTTTAATGCAGCTGCCACATTTAGTGCCCCCATATTCTTCCAAAGTGTCATTAACAGAGTCCCTAGTTGTTGCGAATATTGATGTGTATCCTTTAATGACACTGATTCGCCAAACTGAAACGCTAAAACATGACGAGAGCCTGGAATAAAATACAAGATCTGTTATAACAATTAGCATATGAATGATATATGTTTTATAGTGGTAGAGCCACGCTGCAGACGAATACTTTGTCAAGAATGGCATATTTGTCAAGAATGGCATAATATTTGCCTGTAGCGTGAATGGCCCGGCTCGCCCGGGGAAGTACCACACTCCCGCAGAAAACCGGCGTCTGAGTGGTAGCTTACCTACCGTGCTTCTTCCTCTTACTAATACGAGGAGGATCTCTTACTAATACGACATATGAATGATATGTTTTGGACATAAAACCGAATTTCTTTCTTCTTTGGCTTCTTAATATTTTATTCTGTATTCAGGTTTAGGACTAGGATTAAGGATTAACAGACAAAAAGGATGACCCCCCAATTTCCTGTAGTTTCTTTGCGCAGATTCTTCTTTTGAACCAGTGGTATATTCTACTAAATCATAGAAAAAAATTATAAACGAACCAAATTGAATTAAAGATATTACACTTTGTCTTCGACCTGAATTAGTCTGGTTTTCTTTGACAGTTCAGATAAAAAAAACTTTATTCAGGTTTTCTCATTATTTAATATTTCTAAATTTAAAAAGAAGCATAATGCAATATTGTTAAAAGTCTACCGCCTAATTAGACTCAGTGACAATACTATCCGTTAGGGAATCAATGGTCGCGATAAATATGTCTCGCCTGAAGGTATTCATCCTGAGTCTGAATTTTCCACCGATTCGCCTTGGACAAATGTGGTGGACAATGTTTGGATATGCCAAATAGTAGAACATTGGGCTGTAAAATACTATAGTTCAATACTATAAATATTTACTTACTGGTTTCGTCGGTACAAGTAATTAGCTTCTGTATGAAAAATGGCATTAAAGGCAGGTTTGTTGAGACTTTCCTGCTGTTCGATGGAATTTCTTGCATTTCATCATCGGAACGTGTAATTGCATCTACATTTAAAAATAGCAGTGGATGCACTACTGGTGAGAGTGTAAGCAATTTATAAAATTCATCCCAAAATTTGACAAAAAGTGTTGAAAAACTAGAAAAGAATAACATGTATTAAAAATTGTGATGTGTTTAAATATAATAAATGTCCGCACACATTCTCTAATTCAGTTTCTCCCGTAACTTCTTTCCACGCACCACCAGTTTGTGGAATCAGCCACCCTCGGCGGTCTTTCCAAACCGTTACGACATTGAAACCTTCAAAAAAGCCTTCTTCCCTTCAAGCCTATACATACCTAAAAGGCCGGCAACGCTTCCGCGACTCCTGCGGTGTCGCGGTTGTCCATGGGCGGCGTTGATTGCTTTCCATCAGGCGACACGCTTGCTCATTTGCCCTCCTATCCCATAAAAAAAAACATTCAGACACACACAATTAATAACATTTGGTGAGTTTTACCTTTCTATATTTACTTCATCAGTATTTCTCATTATCTTTTGGATAGCTATTAAAATATTTGTAAAAACAGGTGGAAAACCCTTGACATTTTTAGCTATATCTACAAAATCACTTAGTATTTGTTCTGATTTATGTAGTGTTCCATTTTCATTGTTCAATGTCAATTTAGATATGAAATAGAATAAATCTGACTTCAGTAGAGTCAGTATCCTTTGCATTATGTATAAATTTACGGGTAACATTTTGAGATCTGTCTTAATATTAGTTAAATCTTTGGTATTTTCCATAATTGTTGTAATGTTATCTTTATATGTTTGTAAAATATTTTCTTCGGGTATATCAACAGTCATTGTCAGTTCAGACATGTTTGTAATATTTGAAGATAATTTGTAGAGTTGCCTTTCAATCGGTTGGTTCATGTTGAAACTTATTTTATCTGAAACATTACATCTTTCCATACATAGAGAATATTCTTTCTCATTCTTGTATACTTTCGGCTGTCCATATAGCTTGCGAAACTTTTTGCCTATCTTAGCAATCGTTGTGGAGTTTTTATCAGATTGTAGATTCATCTTTTCCAGTTGTTTATTAAATTGTTCTTGGTCTTTACGATTGTCAGGTAACTTGAATAGTTCACCAAGCAAATACTTCTGCAGCCATTTATTGTGAACATTCAGTAATGGTATAATTTCTTCTTTCAAAATTGGCGTCCTTTTATTTTTCGTTGCTGCGAATATTGGCATGGAAAAGACTTTAATAAGTCTGCTTCTCCAATTTAATAACTGTAATAACCGACATACAATATCATCATCAAAAGAACCTCCACTATTGTTGATGGTTTTCTCAAGATATTCATTGATACTTTGAAGATAAGTCTGGCAATATTTCAATATAGGATATTCCACAAAATCGTCCGTCAAAGCACCGGAAAGCACCGCTTTGGAATAATCCAAAGCTGAAAAGCTATTTTCAACTTGGAACATTTTTGTGTAAAGTTTATGTAGTTCATCATAAAGTGAAATCAGGGTTACATTTGTTACATCAATAAAATCTTTGTCTAATATTTCAACTTCAGGGTAAAATCTCTGATGCAATGGAACATCTTTTCCTTCCAGGCAGTCATATGCTCTATCATTCAACTGACAGGCTAGTTCTACTGATTTAGTATCACCATTCTCTTCAATGCTATCATTTATGATAGGATGTAGTATATGTAAATTGTCATTGGGGCATTTTTGGTAGGACGTTAGTATGCTGAAAAGCAAATGTAGAGCGTTGTCTAGAGAAAATGTTGTGTTCACTGCTTGTTCAATAGTCGGATAAGCTATCTGCTTGACGATCTCTAACTTCGAATTAGTACAAAGCCCTTTCACGGTCAAAGTATAGTTTATGTTATTAAAATGCAAATTTCTGTATTCTTCTTTCTCTAGTTCATTTTCTAAAGCTTTCAACATCGCAATCTTCATCTCAGCTAAGGATGAATTAATATTTGAAACGAAATCTCCACCGGTTCTTGGCTTTACATATACATCTGAATAACTATTTTTTAATGCCGTTTTACTGGAAATTCCTCGAACCAATTGTTGCCATGTTAAATGGACAGCCTGAAGTAGGTGAGATATTGTCGGTCGCTCAAGTCCTGCAAAAGAATTGCTAGATTTAATTAATTTAAAACACAAACACGAAGAACAACGAATTCTTACTAGGTTAACTTGCTTATTTAACATTATTTCCTTGTTTATGGAATATGTAGGCAATACTATATATTATACATATGAACTTTCAAAAAACGAGCATACATTTCTCAAAGGCTGGCAACACTTTTGCAATGCCTTGTTACAGATACCTATCGATGTCGTTGATTGCTTTCCATCAGACAACTAGCTTACTCATTGCCTTCCTAACCCATAAAATAACTAAGAGCAGTGGAGATGCATTGAGGGGAAAGAAGGAAGTAAATGAAGGGGGAAAAGAGTTGGGCCTCGGGTCCTTGAAATCACTGTACAGAAGTAGTAACAAAGAAGGGATACACTAAAGCCGACTAGCTGGTTTTCTCCAGTAGAGCTAATTATCACTCAAATTAATTAATTATTATCAAAAAGTTAGACCAATAGGACTATATTTTAGTATTGCTTTCATATTATTTATAAAAGAAATAATTGAAGATAACAAACTCACCTTGAATAAATTCAGCCATAATCTCATGGCATCTTATACACACAGAATGATATTGATCAGGTAAACCACAAGAAGATAATAACGCCACTAAATCTAAATATGGCAAATTTTCAGATAAGTTTATCTCCCAATCACTAGATCTGAGTAAGAATAATTCCACGCCTCTATTCCTCATCGCTCTTGATATTTCACCATACTTCGGGTCCATTGTAAAGAATACTCTAAAATTAGGATGTGGTTTAATCTCACTTGTTTCTCCTCTTTCCGGTATACTGAGAACACCATTTGATTCAAGAAGACCATTTAATCTATCTAAAACAGCTGCTGATGTTAAATTCACATTATCCAACAGAAGCCATGATCCATCCATTAACGTTTTTACAAGTAATGAATCTATCCATTCGAATTTACCCCCTGAAGTTACCGATGCCAAATTTACTTTTTTCAGTAATTTGTTTAACCTGTCTATTATCTTCCTAACTTTGGTTGTTATATCTATCAACAAATGACATTCTATCAAGTCATTGCAGTGTTTTAAAAGAAATTGTATTTTATCTTTTAGTTTTATACTGTCATCATCCTCTGAAAACTTCTCTACTCCAGAAGTGGATTGCATAATAACCTTGTACTGATGGAGATTGCTAAGTAAATTATTATTTTTCCACTTTTCAACTCGTTCTGTTAACCATATGTTTCGGACTGTCTGCTGTGTAAGGGTTTCGATTTCGTCATAAATATTTTCAATATGTCTATTATAGTCCACTTGTTCAAATCCTCCAAGAAGATCAGAAACATCCATTGCTGATGTCACTGGTACAACATGTAAATCATTGCCAGTAAGGTCGGCTAATAATTGAACCAAACTACTTTTTCCTGTTGCGGATGAGCCAACTAGTATAGATAACCAATTCATTTTTATATTTTGTGATAAAGCTTTTAAAGTTGGTAGTTGGGACCTTAGAACCAATAAATTGGTTTCCAAGCAACGTCTGCTTTTAAACGCTTTTCTTGTATTTCTTGGTAACGTAACATCGCCTATGACAATTTCCCTATCATTAGTATCAAACTGTGGATTACTATCACTCCTTGGGTATTCAGGTTTGAAGATTTCATCGTATGCCTTTGTCATTCGTTCTTTATCTTCCATGGTTCGCATACGATTAATATACAGCATATCCACAAATTTTCCAGGTGAAACTGTTTTGCCAGCTTTCTGATCTAATATTAGTGCTTCACACCATCTTTGTATGTCTCTTAAGTTCATCTCCCAAGGTCCACCTTTGTGACCCCACGACTGAACCTCAGTTACCTCGTGTGCAACTTTACAGTTAAAAGAAACCATTCTGTGTAAAATGTCTTTAGACAAGGTTGGATATTGTGCTTCAACAATGTAAATGAGATCTTCTTTAGTCAATGTATCAATATACACTTGAGTAAATCGATTTAAAAATGAGATAGGCAAGCCCCTTCTTGCCCCACCTTGTTTAAGAGGATTTTGACATGCAAACAATTTAGTTTCCTTCTTTACTTTGAATGTTTTACTGAGTTCTGGAATAAAAATTTCTCCTCTGTGATCTAAACAAGCATTCAATCCTTCCAGTACAGGTTGAGGTGCTAAATTAAGTTCGTCTAAAAGAATCCAATCACCGTTTTGCAAAGCATTTAAGAATGCTCCTTCTTTGAATGTAAATGATCCATCTTCAGTTGGTAAATCAGTTCCAAATAAATCAGTAATATCCTGCAAAATCAAAACATTTGTAGCTGAGCATTTCAAAGTGTAATTGAAAATAAATAGTCTGTAATAAAACTTGTTCTAAAAAAATGTAGCTGAGCATAAAATACAAAATGTAAATGCAAAAAAATATTTGTAATAAACTTCTACTCAGAAAAATTTATAGCTGAACACAGAGTTCAAAGTATAATTATAATTAATTTTAATACACAAATTAATTGACGACCAATTGGGGGTGGCAGTCTACGGTGTCAATGGTCGCAGGCTCAATCCCCACATCGGAATAAATATATGTATGGCCTACAGATATTTGTTCAGAGTTTGGTAACCTCGTCAATCCGCAATGGACAAGCGTGGTGGGTTAATGACACATACAGTGGGATATATATGGACTGTGAAAAAAGTAAAAAAAACTAGTAATGAAAAAAAATTAGCTATGCATAAAGTTCAAAGTGTAATTAATATTCAATTAAATCAATTGTAATAATACTTGTACTTACTGTTTGGTCACTGAGATTAATGCGAACAACTTTATGTCCAGATGATTTGGCTAAGGCTGTCACCAAACTTGTTTTTCCTACACCTGGGTTGCCTTCTAAAAGTATAGCTTTATTTAATTGAAGACCGCGCAACAATCGCAGAGTGTTAGATCCAGTTGTCGGAGCAGTAAACGTAAATTTCTGCTCTAGATTAACATCGTCAATATGTGGTCCACTATCTATATAGAAAGGTTTAATTCCGAATTTTGTGCCATCAGCTTCAGCATTTAAAGTGGATAATTTGCTAGTAAGGAGCTCTTTTAAACCATCTGCATATTCATTTCCGATTGTTTTTATTTGGTTAAGCAGGTAACTTATTGCTGATTGTCGTAACAAAGACAAAGCATTCGAATCTATATGACCTGTCAATGCAGTGCCGAAACAATCTAAAAATATCATACATGCACCATGGACATAAGCTTCTGGTGCATCTAAAAGTCCTTTAGTAACAGTTGTATTGATGAAATGTACCCAAGAGAGTAAATCACGGATACTGAATGGAAATTTGCTTGTCACTTCAGAAGTTTTCAACCAGTTGGCAAAATCAAGTACAGAGTTACCAATTCCTGAGCTGCCATCTTCTTGGTTCCCTAATGCGATTCCTCCACTCACACTTTTCTCTAGTACTTTTAAAAGATCTTCTCTAGATGTAACACTGTCACACCATATCTCTGTAAATCTGTTTCTTAGAGCTGGGGAAAGTTCTTTCTTCCCAAAATCACCTCCAGGGTTCATAGTACCGATAAAATGGAAATTTTTCACTGCTGCAACAATTATAATATCTAAACTATCTTCAATTCCTTTCTCAGTCAACACCAACTGTCTCTCGGGTTCTAGTAAAGAGTTCATTCTCTCTAAAACACTGTCATCGGCCAGCGATATCTCATCGGCAAGAAACATGTTCCCTTTTTGCATGGCAGTTATTAAAGGACCATCTACCCATTCAAATAATCTACCATCATTTTTGTATTGGCGTACTGGTCGGAGGCCTCCCAAGAAATCAGAACTTTCTGTGTGCATATGGCAATTAACTGAGAGAAGCTGACGATTATTAATGGCAGCTAAAACTTGGCATATAGTGGTTTTACCACATCCTGTTTCTCCAACAAGCAATACTGGTTCATCAAATATAAAAGCTTTTGCTATCAGGACAGCCAATCTCCGCATATTGAAAGTCCATACAACATGAGAAAATTCAACGAGTTGGTTGTTAAGAATTATCTCGAGCATCCCTTTTGTTACAGGCGATGTTTTCTCATGAAGACTGAATAGGTTATCTTGGTAGACCTTTCTTTTTATGTGTTTCTCTATAACATCTTCGATGATAACTCTTTCGTCTGTCTGTCGGACTTTACCAGCTAATATAAGATAACCCTCGTCAGCAATATGTTGATCCCAATCATAGAATTTATCAGAGGTTAACATTTCTTTAGCGGCATATTTATACCTATTTCCCCACCTGAATAGGTCTCTCAAGGTAATAAATCCGTCTTTTCCTTGCACTGCAGCCGAACCGCGGCGCCTCACTTGCAATTCCGCCATAACGGCGATCATCTTTTTGCTATAGGTAGGTGGTACATGACATCTTTGATGAAGAATAGTTTCCAACTCATTTCTTGGTATCTCATCGAAATGTAGTTCAACAAATCTGTTTCTAAAAGCCCTGGACAACATTTTGCGTCCTCCGTATAATCCAGGAGGGTTTTGTGTCGCAAAAAGCATGAAGTTAGGGTCGGCTTTGACGACTTGCTGAGTTTCTGGTATGAACAACTCTCGATTGTCATCCAAAACCCTATTGAGAGCCTCAAGTACGTCGCTCGGAGCTAAGTTTAACTCATCTAAAATAATCCAGTGCCCTTTTCTCATGGCCTCTACAAGAACACCTTCTTTGAAAACTAAATTTCCACTAGCATCTGTTGTATATGAACCTATATATTCTTGTAAATCAGTGTGCTCGTGATTATTTATTCTCACACAATAATTACCTGACGCTTTGGCAATGTATGTTATCAGGGATGTCTTTCCCACAGAAGTGTCACCTTGCAAAAGTATCGGTAGTCGACCAAGAGATATAATACGAGCAATATCACGAAGATTCTTTCTCACAGTGGGTGTCAAAATATATCCATCAGGAATGTCTATTTCCAATTTTCCCTGCGGTATCCAATGACCTTCGAAAAGTAAATAATTTTGTCCTCGTACCTGCGGCTCCGGTATCAATTGATTCAGAACAGATTTTATGCTCTTTTTACCAATAACAGACCTGCAATCATTGGAATAATTGAAAATAAATAAATAGCGTGTGAAATCATCCGTGCTATTATGGCACTATTGTTAGCTATTCATTTAAATGAATGAATGAATAAATAATGCCCAAAAACACACAGTCACATAGTTAAATTCCCTATATTGTGTGTGCTATTATAATAAATGACATAGACATACAAATATTTATAACGATACGGATATGGAAACCGCGACCTATAGCTGTACAAGTCATAACTGCCCTACTGAGCTTTTATATATATATATATATATATATATATATATATATATATATATATATATATATATATATATATATATATATATATATATATATATATATATATATATATATATATTAAATCGTCATTGTTTTGGGAACCAAAACATATATAAAACTTATTTAATAGTAAAAGCTCCTTATTCGCGCTACCTTCATTCGCGTTTTCACTATTCGCGGATTAAAAAAATGCGACCCAATTCCTATATTCGCGGCTAAAAATTTCTTTATTCGCGGATCTATATATACATAAATAATAATAAAGGGATTCCAATGTTCAAAAACTTCAATTAAATTGATTTTTTTATATATTTGGTTTTTTTTTTTATTTTGTCACCTAGGAACGTATCCCCTATAATCCCATATAAACTACCATTCCGTATTCACGGTTTCTGTATTCGCGGCATATTTATGGAACATATACCACGCGAATAAAGAGCTTTTACTGTACTCCATTACAGGGTTAGCCAACTTGATTAGACCTAAGGTATACTGTTAACTAACTAAAAACTATGCGACTTACCAATGAGATAATCAATGCTTCTTCATAAAATTGAATCGTTTTTCGCGTTAAATTATTAAACGAATAAATGAAACAGCATTTAAGTAGTATTTTCTATTTTATTAAGTTTGATAATGCAAGATAATTGAAGATTTTTCTTATTAAAATTGTTCTTTTATTTGCCTTGCGATGATCGAATAGACGAAACGAATAGCAGACGGACAGGGAGTGGTAATGCAGCTTTTATATAATATGTAATTTAAAAAAAACGATCACTTTCATCATCAATTGTTTTTTAATTAAAAAAAATATTATTAAATATAATATTTTAATTAAAATATAAATAAAATTAGAATGCTGGTTTCAGCTACTGTAATCAATAATTACTGTTGACAGCAGTAAATGAAAATTATTCTTTTTTAATATTTATATGTAGGATGTGAAATGGAATGCAGAGAAGTGTGAATGAGAAAGTTAATTAGCACGAAAGAGATGTGTGAAAGGAATAATGTGTTATTTTATTTAAGGCGTTCCGATTAGTTTAGAAAAAAAGGATTATGGCGGATTTTAAGTTACGATGTATACGCGTGTGAAGTGTAATAAAATGTTTAAAAGAAGAAAGCCTTTGACTTTAGTGGACCCCTCTATCTAACATATATAATAATAATATAATTAATTTAGTAGTCGTAAAAATACAAACTTGGCTATCATGGCTTCTACTTTCGGGTGCGAAGATCGATCAAGTTGTGTTAGGAAGGATAAGCAGAATGCTTCATATAGAGATCTCGCTACTGTCCCACATTTAGCTTTTGCGGCTGCGGTCAAGGCTCGACATAGAGTTCTCAAAGAATAGTGCGGTGCATTCCCTAAAATCATATAAAATATAAAAAAATATTTCGTTTTTTCGTATAGAAAAGAATACATAAAGTTCAAGTTAAAAGAAACGTTTGTTGTATTTAATAATTTATTTATTAAATAAAATTCTTTCGCCGAATTAAAAATAAAGGGGTGTTTTTCACGTAAAGGGATCAATGACCTCTTTAAAAGTAAATGGATCAATGACCTCTTTAAAGCAAGGCAGCATGCGGTTCATTAAAACGTGTCCACGAGTGTCCACACGTTTGGAATTTTATGGAATAATATTTCTTACTTTATATCAAAAACAAAATATGTTAAAAACCATATTTTGTAAAAAAAATACTTTTAGGATGAAATACAAGTCCATATTTAACTCATATACAACCTTGTACCTTGTATATACTATACATGCTGCTTAAAGTTCAAAAACGTATATGCAATTTTGAAATAAATTACATAAATATAATAGTAAATTTACCTGCACCATCAACCAGATTTAGTTTTGCTTCTTTCTTTATATTAGCATAGAAATTATAAATTGATTCCAGCACAGCGCCACCAAGATTCATGTGGTATAAATAATCGCCTATTAGAAGCATCAAGTCATTTTTGTCACTTAGTTCATCTACAAAGAATTCTGTAAAGCGATTTCTTAAGCCAACAGGTAAGTCTTTTTTGCCAACATCAGTCGCTGGATTCATACAAGCAAATAGAGTGAAGTCAGGGTGTCTTTTTATTGGCACTTTATCACCTTTTTCCAATAGCTCAATACTTTCGTTTTTATCTTCTAGTAGGCCAGCTAGACATTCTAATATTTCAGCGGATGCCAAATTGATTTCATCAAGCAACACCCAGTGTCCTTCTTGCATGGCTTTAACTAAAGATCCTTCTATAAAAGCAAATGTTAATCTTGTTGCTGCTTTGACTTGCTGTTCTAATTTTGTCAATTTTTGACCAAAGGCTAGCCACATTTTCAAAATCTTTTCTTTATTTTCTTTTGTCAATCGATTTACTGCAGCATTATAACTCTGTTTCATAAGAGTCAAGAGATTAATCCAGCTTTCTGTTTCGTAACACATGTCTATGTGACTGAGAAACCTTTTATTTTTCTCTGTATTGTAGAAACTGCAGAACAAAGTGACGAATTCGTTTTTGATAGGTCTTATTACAAATTTCAAGTCAACCGGTTTATAACCCCCAAGCAAATCGGCGGAGTCCGATTGTTGGTTCATGTTAATGACAACAAGTTTGTGGCCAGTCTGCTTGGCCAAATATTGGACGGATGATGTTTTGCCCGTACCAGTTTCACCAACAAGGAGAACAGGTTCGTTAGCTGTCACACAACAGGCGATACGTTCGAGCAAACAGGCCGATTGCCTCGTAAAAGAAAATACCACATGTTTGTTATCAAAATCGATTGTTTCCAAAGTCTTTTCCACTTTTGCTACTTTCGCTCTTCCAACTTCTAAAGAAGTGGGGTGTAAAGATACATTTGGCTTGTAATGCTTAAAATAAAACTCAGATTTCGTTTCCACTATTCCTAAGCAAGTGCCTACTTTTTTAGCTAACTCTAATCTATGCGCTGGTGAAGGAACTGAGCATGTAAAGATATCTAAAGCATCTTGTAGAACTTTTAATGCTGAATCGTGGCTGGACACATCAAAACCTTCTACAGCTCTAGAGCACCATTTCATTAAATCTCTCGTTGATATTAGACGAGATCCTTTCAAAATCGTCATGTTGGTTTCAATGTCCGGTTTAGAAACAATTTCGGTAGTTTCTATTGATGTATCATGGCTTCCGACAGAGAACATCATGAACACCTCTATAATTCTGGGACATATAGTTATGAGACTAGGGTATAATATTTTTATAATCTCTGCCAATTCAGATCTTGACAATGGTTCCACATTGATTTGTGTCAAATGCTTTTGTAATAAAGTACTCGAGTTTGACATTTTCTTTTGAAAGCCATAATTTGTTGTTACAGTCCTACAAAAGAGAAATCCATATTCAAATATTAATATATTATTATAATAAAAAAACATTACACACGAATAGCATTGCATCTTTTGTATATACTGAAACCAAAAAAAAAAATTAAATTCAATAGACCTGCTTGGATATCATATAGTGGGTACTATAATATTTTAAATGAATGAATAAGCAATTATGATGTGCAATAGTGGCGCGAAATACCTCTGTGAAACAAACAGTTGAAAACCTGGTGTGACAGGTAAAGCATCTCTGTACCCCGGTACGCATAACGTGTTTCTCTCTAACAGTGAACTCAACGTTGAAGCTACATCCAATGCAGCACAGTCTATGTCTTCTAATAGTAACCAGTGCCCATTTTGAACAGCCTGAAATATTAATATAAAAATAATAATCATCATATTTCTTTGTAGTTATCGGTATAGAATAGAGCCAATAGATGCTGTATGTGGCAACTATGGAAGCAATCACCAGTAGATGGACAGCAGCTTATATTTGATATCATATAAAGCTACATTACCACTGACTGACTGACTTACTGACTCACTGACTGACATGTTATGTGGGAAACTTTAAGAGATGGAGGGTAACTTTGTTCTAGGGAAATGTTCGGATAGAGCTTGAGGTAAAGGTATGATGACAAGTACGAACAAATCGGTGAGGGGAAGAAAAGAAATATAAAATGGCGGAAACAAGATGGCTGCCATACAAATCTAAAATCGTCATTTATGGGCCGATTTAGCTGAAACTTGGCAGAAACCCGAAACACTTGCGTAGCACTAAGGGGCCGTCGCAGGCGGACCTCGAGAAGCTATTATATAATATATGTAATATTATATAAATCTGCATTAACACTAATAGAATAGAGCCAATGGATGCTGTATGTGGTAACTATGGAAGCAATTACCAGTAGATAGGCAGTAGTTTCTATTTAATATTATATTAAGCTACATTACCACTGACTGTCTGACTCACTGTCATGTTATGTGGTACTGTAATAGATGGAGGTAATTTTGAATATGAGTAATATTCAAAATTGTAATTATTTTTAAAAATCCTGCATGTAAACTGCAATTACCTCAGTTAGTACACCTGGACTCCATATAAACTCTCCTGGAATATCAGTACATTGATGTGATCCTAATAACATTCGGGAGTCTGTTTGATCACCCAGCTGGACCTTTTTAAATGCAACACCTTTACGGCCTGTGATAGCTGCCAAGTGTTCCACTAGAGAAGTTTTCCCTGATCCCACAGGCCCCATCAACGAGAGGGCTTTACCTGGAATTATATAATATTATTATATTACTAGCTGACCCGGCAAACATAGTTTTGCTATAAAAAATTTAAAAAATAATTTTGTACAAAAAATTGAAATTAAAGGTTTGGGGAGGGCCACTCTTATCACCTAGGGGTATAAAAAGTTTACGACCTATTCTAAGACCTACCAAATATACAAAAAATATTCATAAAAAATCGGTCAAGCCGTTTCAAAGGAGTTTGTTATCGAATACTTTCACACGTGTTTTTTATATATTAGATAATATAAATAATGAAACATTTGTTGACTTATATACACTTAACACATATGTAAATAAAAAAAGTATTTTTATTTAATGTTGACATTCACAAATACCAGCCCATTTATGCCCTAAATACTATGCACGAACCTCCCAAGGAGCTTGTGTAAGGCGGATTGGCGAGGTGAACAGTCTCTGAATAAATGTATGCAGATCATACATAATATTTACCCCGATGCGGAAATCGAACCCGCGACCACTGACTTACAGCCAATTGGTTATCTTGATAAATGTCACTTTTGATTACCAAATATTAAATATTATTGAATAAATATTATTTGGATTATTATATCTTTTTTTTTTGAACAAACAGTGAAGTATAATGATTGTTTGGCTCAGTAATTGGAGTAACTTGTTTTAAAGAAAAACACATATTTGGTTTTGAGGTCTTTGTATATAACTTGTATGTGTATATGGTAAAGTGTTGTAAAGGCACTGCAATGGAATTCATGTAGTTGCCATTGCATCACACATATAACTAGGACAAACATTCAGATTCAGAATCACTACCCATTAAACACACAAATATTTATCTTAATATGGGTTTTGAAATTATAACCAGTTACTGAACCAGCTCAAAATAGACACTTTGTTACAATGCCATTCTGATCCTTAAGCACATCCTAAATGCACAGGCATAAATAGATACTTCACCATTTACCGCACACAGGAGCTTTGCCAGTGCAAGATGGCCGTCTCTACTGTAAGTCTACACTTAAAAGAGGTCAAAGTTGAAAAGAGCGACCTGTAGCAACAGGCTATTTATTTTTTTGTAACAGGGTAATTATTTATATTTTTTATTTTATTTCATCAACTTGAGGAAGTTTATTGCTAGAGATCATTGGCCTAATTAACAGAAGTCATAAGTTAATATTACATACATACATATGTATGATAGATATGTATGTATAGTCACGCTTGTCTCCCTGTAGAGTTAGGTAGAGACCACAGATCTCCATGTGCTACAATTCTGACACCCCTTCCTTGCTTCCTTCACACTCATCCATTCTTCCTCTCATATTCATCTTAGCGAAACGGCTCTCTGTTCGTCGCTTCTGGCTCTTGTGGGAATCAGGATGTGACGGGTGGCGAACCGCGTCAATTTTAAAGTATTCCTCAAAAACCCGAGAATCAGTTAAGTTTCATAAAACTATTTTTACTTTTTTATGTTTGTGCTTAAATAAAAAGAGGTTTTGAGAGGTTAAATAAAAAGAGCGCTTTTGAGGTAAACAAAGTATTGTATTAGATATGCTTTAAATCTGTCTTTTTTCAAGCTACAAATTCCGATATATATTATATAGACCAAAAACATTCCTTTCATAAGGCATGCCACCTAGCTCTAGATCTTTAGCTGCATGCATCCAGTCACCACATGGAAATCTTGACTTTGAATCTAAGTGAATATGTAGCACAGAATTCAAATTTTATTTAATTTTACTGAGTTCAGAGTGTAACAGTTGAATGTACTTTACCTGATGCAACTGCCAAAGCTAGACTTCTCAAATTATTAACAGTCGACTTGACAGGAACCAATTTGCCACTTTGAACATTATTTCTATCATATATTGGCAACATAATACCATCTATGTTGACCACTCCACTATCTTTCAAACTAATATTTTCTATATTATCATCAGTTATTAGAACAGTATCATCTTTATTTTTAGAGTTACTTTGTAAAGGTTCTTGATGAGTTAAATTTAATTTATTAGTAAGTATCTTTGATTCAGCTTCAGTCATGTTGGTTAATATAACCATACATTCCTTTACCATCCTAAAACAATACCGTTAATTAATTATGAACATCTTTATGCTCTAGATAAAATAGGAATCTTAGGAATAAAAAATATATAATCAACCTAACTCTGTTTCAACCTTACAGTTACAGTCCACTGCTAAACATTGATTGTAATTATCAATATCAATATATTGATATCACAATCAACTTGACTCTGTTTCAACTTAACAACTACAGTACATGCCGAACATTGGTTGTGATTATGTTGTCATAATTCCCACACTTGACAAGGAGATTGGGGATTGCAGATTAGTATTTATTATTCAGATTCACGGTAGCAGACTGAAGTGGCAATGGGCTGGACACGTTTGTCGGAGAACCGAAAATCGTTGTAGTAGATGAATGCTGGAGTGAAGACCGCGACTTGGCAAACATAGTGTGGGACATCCTCCTGCTAGATGGAGCGACGATCTGTGCAAAGCGGCTGGCAGAGATTGAATGCGTGTAGGCGAAGATCGGGCTAGGTGGCGCGCCTTGGGTGAGGCCTATGTCCAGCAGTGGACTGCCGCAGGCTGATATTGATATTGATTCAGATAAATACTGATGCCCATCTAGAACTACCTATATTCTATTTTTTATATTCATGGACATTCATGGGAAGAAAAGTGGTGGTCATAATAATCTTCGGAAAGAATAAACCATGAAATATTAATTGAAAATTTTTTAAATAATTATACTATACCATCGGATATTATCATTATCATGATGACAAAAGTTGATGACGAAGTTTGTCCAGTCCCATTTTGATGAGAATTCATTAGGCAATTTAGTTAACAATGTGTGACAACATGTCACTATGTGATCGTCAGTGACTTTTTGACGGCAGTCCAATAACCTGCGTTTCTTAGGTGCCACATTGTATGAATCCTCATGATGTATAAATATCTCATATGGTGGCACTGTATTGATTTGAAAATATTTGAGTGAATATCTGAAACAAATTATGTGATTAATCATATTTCACTATTTAAAAATAGGAAATCATGGTCTAGAAATAGTGTTATATTATTCATTTTTCTTTTCCAATAAGAAATTCACTTAGAACTTTGTTAAGTTGCTCTTGATTTACTACAGGAAAAACTCAAATTAATGTTGATCTATGGCATGAATATAACGAGAAATTGTTTGTGAAAAATGGAAATTTGAGTTCTGTAAAAATACCATATGATGATCAAAGCATTTTTGCATAAATGTAAATGCTGTAAATAACAGATGTTAAAAAACTATTGCATACTCAGATCAGAAAAAATGCTGCCTTAAATGGTCTGAGTCTTACAGATCTACAACTAATAGAAAATTTTGTACAGCTCTAAAATTAACTGTTTTTGAGTGAGATACAATATTTTAAGAAATCTTAAAAGAATTTTTAGCTCTGGTGGTAAGCTTTCATTTTGCGGTTTACTACCTACCTACCTTTTCGCTTTTTGGCATTGCTATATGCCTCAATACCTACTAAGTAATATCAAAATTAAGTGAGAAATAACAACTAAACAAATAAGAGTACAATTAAGTTCAAGTAACAAAAAGCCTTTTAAGAATATTATCAATTTAATTTTAAACTTACTGCAACACATCAGGATGATCACTTAATGAAGCCAACACAATTGAATACTCCAAATGATTGGTTTTCTCTGCATCAGTACATAAATCATAATTATCACTTGAAAATACAGGTTTTAAAGGAATCCTAGATGTGATTAAAGCAAGAAGTATGCTAGATAAATATTTTCTGAACAGTTTTGCATCATCAAAGTTTAATATATATTCAGATAAAATATCAATTGCATCTTGAATTTCAATAGTTTGTTTCTTAAGTGAATCCTGTAAACAGTAATAACATCATATTTACAATACAATAGCTTAAATTACTTAGAAAAAATGAGACAGGAATTACTTATTAAAAGTAAAGTCAAAAATATGTTTTAGTGAAGCGCTATGATTTACCAAAATACAACATTAGATTTATATATAGCTAAGTTAAGTAGAATGCATTGTAAGCCAAAACTTAATACAAATCATCACACAATGCAAGATAATTAATTATACGATTTCTTTTTATTTGTAGGTGTAGGTATTTAGGTTCCCGCTTTTTTTTCAAAGGCTATTTACTAGAAAACTAAATGAGAACCACTGATCTGGACAATAGTGCTTATGAATTTATCTACAAAAACTACATTTATATTTAAAAAAAATAATTATATATTCAGAACAATATGTTTAAATAAAATTATAAACACTAACCCCAATATGTTGACAAGTTTTTGCTAAATCTGGATTTTTTGTTTCAACTGTTATATTAGCAATCGCTTTAATAATTTCATTACACATTTTCGCTTTCTTTTATTAATTATAAAATAGTAGTATTTTACAATATAGTTTAAATTTACATTACATTATATTATGATATAAAAAAAAGAATATCAACAAGAGCCGGCCTAGCCTCATGCACAAAAACACGTGTTAGTGACAGTGACGTTGATAAAGAGTTACCAGCAGGTTCTTTAATATCCGGAAATTGATTTTATTTTTCACTTAAATAAATTTATAAAACAATATTACCAAAGCTGCATCAAAAATCATAACAAATATATTATTATTTCGTAACAAGTGGGAAAAGACCGATGAAAGGCTACCGTAGGTAGAAGGCATCGAATGTAATGTTTCTTAAAATGACCTCATGCTTTTTTAAAAACTAAATTTACATATATTCTAAAATTATTATGTTAATTTTTAGATAAATATCTGTTATTTTTATTTTTAGTTATTGTAAGACATTATGATTTTGAAATTGTCGTATTAAGGCATAGAACGTAGCACGAATCACCAGTGATTTATTATATAATTATTAAAACCATATTCACAAATTATTACTGTCATTGGTCTCATCGGCTACATGTTACGTCAGAAAAAGATGTGATTTTTTATAGCTTATTAGTAAAACGAGCATGCGGTTCGTCTGGTACAAAGTGATCACCAGCACCCATAAATGTCCGTAATGTCGGAGGTGCTTCCGACGCGTTTCCGGCTTTTTGTGAACGCTTACGCTCGTCTCTTGAATGTTTCTATGTTGCAATTACCTGAAAACAGCACAGGTGACAAATAATTCCACGTTTGTGACAGAAAACTACGACTAAATTGCTCAGTAGAGGATGGTCAAATGGCCTGAACAACAAGTCAGGCAAAAACGGTTTGGCACGGTACGTGCTGATTAATGTCCTGTGTTAATATCGTTTTTGTAAATATGTCCTAATAAAGTAGATACTGTAAATAAATAATCTAATAGCCTTTATAATAATAAAACTAAAAAAGAATTTACTTAACGTTAACAAAATAACAAATCAGTGCTGGTAATAACTATTATTGCGGCGTTACCACAGTGACAATATTATATCACATGTAAAACACTTGTGAAATGAGAGTGACAAAAAATAGTAACAGCACATAGTTATTGTAATTTAATATAGCAATCATTTCTATGTCTACTAAAATGACAAAATTTTCTCACATTTAAAAAAAAGTTAGTATTGATTGATCACTGGTGAAATATCAGTGACAAAAAAAAAATATTATCACACAATGATTATAATTTTAAAATAGCAATATTATCAAGACTAAAGTGACAAGCCGACTAGTTGCATTTCAAGAGATTTGATATTACTGTATTTAAGTTGCCACTGGCATAATAGTTATAATTAATTGCCATCAAAGAGAAGCGGGTCTACAACGGACACAACTAGGCATAGAAATGATTGATATTTAATCATTTCTATGCCTATTTGTGTCCGTTGTAAACTCGCTTCACCCACATTTAATCAAAAACATGGCGGCAGCAGCTCCGCCCTTGAGTACAATAATACATAGCAAACTGCGCCTTTAAATAAACAATGGATCAGCGTTTTATTTGTAAAATAAAGAAGTAAATATTATCTTTTACTTCTTTACTTATTACTTGGCACCATTCTGTGCCTAAATATTGACAATCATAGTTTAGACAATATTACATGTTGATAATATGTATTTTTCTTTTACGACTATAAGTAGATCTTTGTGCTAAATCAATAAATAAAAAATTATGTATAATCTATCTATTGATGCGGACTGAAAGGCTGTCAGAATAAGTATATACCCTATGTTATTACTCGTTTTTGTTATATAAAAAAAAACTTTATAATAATCCTAATTGATATTTAGATAACATGATAATACGATCATGATGATACATATTATCTAAATATCAATTAGGATTTATAAAATATTCAAAGAAAAAAACAAGCAAACTAAAAATTGAAAGAACCATATTTATTATTTTTTACTTACACACCATGGGGCATATGAATGGCATTGTTGAAAAGTTTAAAGTTGAGTAATGTTTACAAGTTAAAATACCGTTTGGGCCCGTTACCGAGCCCGAGCGATTCTTAATTTCTCAAAAAATTAAGTCTTCCCTCTTAATCTTTATTCTTTATATGCATGCAAATATACTGTTCCCCTACCGACTCTTCCATCCACATCCGCAACCTGAATTACTTTTATTAATTCTGATGTTTTCAAGAAAGGTCATGTCAACCCTTTAACCGAAGAGCTTGTATGAAGAGAGTGATAAGTGTGAATGAAGCAAAGAAAGTATGCCGAGATCGTAGCAGATGAAAGTCTGTGGTCTTTGCCTAACCCACGGAAAATAGGCGTGATCATGTGTATGTACGTATGTATACCTGATTATTTATTTTTTCTCTACAATTTTCTCTTAAGCTATAAATAAATAATATTTTTGTTTAATACTTGCCTTTTTTAATATGATCCTTTGGTTTAAGCTATACAAGGCAAAATCTCCTAAAATTAATAGAAATTTATTAAGTCTTCGAACTAAGATTGTGTTATGAAATATGTTTCACATCACTAGTCCAGTAGTCAGGCGGTAGAAATGGAACCCACGTTATTGAATCGTATGCGCAACTTATAACCAATACGTCTGTCTATAGCCGCTTCTTTATAGAAGCGGCTAAAGACGTATTGGTTATATTACGAAAAATAATTCAAACTAAAAAACTAAGCATTAAATTGATTGAAACTTTTTTATTATAGCTTGTTAATATTTCGTGTTAACAAGACTGTTTTTTCTTTTAGTTTTTTATTTATCAGTCAATAGCCAACAGCATGGATGAGGCACTTTAATTTAAACAAGGTTTAATAGATGTAGTACATATATAAATATTGAGAGATTCTCCTTAGGATTACCTAGTGCCGTAGTATTTTAAGGGAATGTTAGCGTGATTTATATTTTAGAATTGAATTTGAAACTTAGACAATGCAAATATAAATTAGTAGTATAGTATATAATAAATTAGTAGCCGTATATAAGGTTCATATAAGGTTGGTATTGTTAGTATGTAACATAAAAATCAACACCATGAAAATCAAACATCATCAAAAGAAAATGGTGAGAATTACCTTTATTTAAGATTATTAATGGAGTCAGGCGTTACTTTGCGGAAATCCATCACTATATGGACAGTCAAAAGTTTTACTTAGCTAAGATCCGCGATAAACAAAACAATGACAGAAAATTAATAATGTGTGTTTTTCCGTTGGGTTAAGTGGATTTATTTGAAACTTAAACCAAAAACTTACCGAAAATCGGCCATCAATTCTCCACCCACCAACAATTATACACAACACCAAACACACATTATCGCTTTTCCATGTTGTAAACGACACGTGTTTCGTACTACTCTACGGAAGACAACCGAAAAGTTTTCGGTTGTCTTCCGTAGAGTCTACTATACCTGAAGATCCCTCGTGTTGGGGCGAAACACGTGTCGTTTACAAGATGGAAAAGTGATAATGTGTGTTTGGTGTTGTGTATAGTGGTTGGTGGGTGGAGAATTGATGGCCGATTTTCGTTAAGTTTTTGGTTTAAGTTCCAAATAAATCCACTTAACCCAACGGAAAAACACACATTATTGATTTTTTGTTATTGTTTTGCTTGTCGCGGATTTTAGCTAAGTAAAACTTTTGACTATCCATATACCTTTATTTAAATTAAAACAGTAACGAAATGGCATATTTAGCACAAAAATGTATAAAACATAAAAATTAAATATGGCAAGGTTTAAATACGCATTAAAATAAAAAGATATTAGGTGCGCAAACCTTCATATGAGCGGAACTGCCGAAAAAAAACGAAGCTCAACGTCCCTTCACTTCAAATCATAAGGAATCCAAGTTTCACTTAGAAATGGCTTGGAGAGTAACTCCTAATCCTGAAGCAAGCTGAACTTGCGTTGTGCACGGGTCATCATCGAGCAATTTCTCCAATTCAGTGTCTTCGAATGTTTTTGTCCTTCCTTCGCGCTAACAGTAGTCAACATAAAAATCGCCGTCTTTAAAGTAACGGAACCGTGATCTTTAAATTTTTTAAGTGACGACCAATTGGCTCAGTGGCGCGGCCCTCCGCTCGTGGAGTCAATGGTCGCGGGTTCGATCCCCGCATCGGAACAATTATAAGTTATATTTATTCCGAGTCTGGTAACCCCGCCAATCCGCATTGGGCAAGCGTGGTGTGTTAAAGTCCGTTCCCCCAGAAATGGAGAGGCCGGTGCTTAGCAGTGGGACATATATGGGCTGGTAAAAAAAAGTGACGGTACGGAAGGTGATCTTTTTTTAACTCGCGATGCGCCTTTTTTTGTAATGAAATAAGAACAGTTACACTTCCCGCAAATGACGATTATTTGACACAAAATCAGACATTTTTATACAACTAAAAGTATATGACGTCACGATAAAATAACAAACGTTTTGTCGAGCTGTTTTTTTACTATATGGCTAAGCTTGGTTCACGATGTTTTGGATATAATATCGACCAATACTTAATGCTGGAGCCATCTAATGACAAACAGAGAGAACTTAGCTGCGCACCTAATAAAATATTATATAGGTACGTACATATACCTTCAGGCTAACCACCTTAGACTAGGTTATTAAGTTCATTGACTCTACAAATTATACTTTAATAGCAATTTATACTTATTTTTTGCGATGTAGAAAGTGTATAAATTACACACACATTTTATATATACACTCCATTATCTACAATAAATTCTCATTTATATTATTTAAACAAGTAACTCGACAACATTATTTACTAGCCTTTGCCCGCGGCTTCGCTCGCATGTAATTTGGTCTGCAACATTAAGTTTCGTGACAGATCATTTTAAATAAATATATATATATTTTTACTTAATTTATGGTTCACAATATATGCTGTCGCGGATGCTTTCATTGAGAACTATTCATGTCAAAAAATCCTACGGTACATCATCTTTGTGTAACTACAATGGTTTAGGCAGTGTACGCCAAGATAGCTCTCAGAGGCCAAATTTTTTTCCAAATTAATTGACATATATCGTTATATAACGACCAAAAAAATTAGATAAAATCATTACAAATTGTAGTCTATATGTTATTCCGATGTATAACCTATATTACTCTCCATTTTTAACCTTATTACGTCCAGTAGTTTTTTCGTGAAAGAGTAACAAACATACATACTCACAAACTTTCGCATTTATAATATTATTAGGACTTGACTCGTTACTTTGTGTTTAATCGCCTATTAAACTATAGTTTTAAACGTCAATTTATCAAAGAGCTATTGGGGTCTTGCCATTCTGAACTGTACATTGGCCTTCCTTAAGTTCAAAAGTGTTACCGTAATTTCGTTCTAGCGATTGAGAATTGCAAATTAATTAGTTATATGTAAAGCAAAAGGCCGGCAACGGATCTGAGACGCCTCCGGAGTTGTGGATGTCTATAGGTGGTGATCATTTGCCCGCTTTGTGACCCGAATGCTCGTTTGCCTGCTTTCCTATAAAAAAATAAAGCGCTGCTGCTCATCTACTGGCATATACTCCCATAGTCACCTCGTATTACTCACAGGGAAAGAATAACTGACATTAATAATTGTAACCATCAACGTATATCACAAAAAATTATTTGTTGTAATTTTTTTACAAAAACTAAATTCCTGTGAATTTTACTACTTTACTGTTTTGTATTATATTATATTTCTTTTTCACAGCACACATACATATGTCCCACTGCTGAGCACGGGCCTCCCTATTTCTGGAGGAACGGACGTTAACCCACCACGCTTGTCCAATGCGAATTGACGGGGTAACTTATTCCGATTCAGGGATTGAACCCGCGACCAATGACTCCGTGAGTGAGGGTCCCCGGAAATAGAACCATTAATATAATATCATAAGGAATTTGTTACAACAGAAGTGACATAGACCTACATCTAACAGTGGATTTACGAAATGCTATCATTAATGATGACTATCCTTATCAGTGAATAATAAGTTTGTATCCCGCAGTCTATCTGGCTTTCTATTCGAAAATTTACATACACCTAAGATACTATATGACGACGTACAAGCACATAGTTCCGGTAATTTTAAGGGGCTTCTCAAATAAAAGCGCATACGAACTAAAACACTTTATTTCTTGATCACACAAACACATACTTCACTACTTAAGACAGAAAATACTACTCACTTGCACATACATACTTCGTGTTCATCGAAGGGGCTTGACTTTGCGGATGACCGCCACCTACAGACCTCTAGCGTTACGGATATCTATAATGTCTGTTCTATTATAAAACAATCTTCATGATACTTCCTCCAGCTTACTAGATTGACGATAGTATTCAATCAGATGATCATAGGTGTAAGTTAATAAAATGTGGTAGTTGTGTTCGGTTTTAAAACGAAATTAAATTTTAGTTACATTCTATTTAGTAGTATATGATGATGTTCGCCACCCGTCACGTCCTGCTTCCCACGAGGGTGAGAAGCGACGAACGGAGAACAGTTTCGCTACGACGAATGTGAAAGGAAGGATGGATGAGTTTGAAGGAAGCAAGGAAGGTCTGTCGGGATCATAGCGGATGGGAATCTGTGGTCTCTGCCTAACCCTACAGAGAGACAGGCATGACGATATGTATGTATGTATGTAATATTAACTTATGACTTCTGTTAATTAGGCCGATGATCTCAAGCAATAGACCAGCCTGTTGCTACAGGTTGCTCTTTTAAGTTTAGAGTTACAGTAGAGACAGCCATCTTGTACTGGCAACAGGCGTGACTATATGTATGTATGTATATATGATGATGATAATATTATTTATGTTTTATAATGGTTCAATGTTAATAAACATGTCTGCGGTTATCGTGGTATAGTTAATTTGAAAAATAATATTTAAGGTCAATAATAAAGTACGTTGCGGTTACTTGTGGCTTAGTTGTTTTGTTAAGTTACTTGTTTGTTAATATTGTAATTGTTAAGTTACTGCTTTGTAGAATAATTGCTAATCGGCGCTTGGCTCAATGGTTCTAGATAGTGAAAGAAGATGTTTTTTTATCACAATCTATATTTGTCCCATTACTCCCCATATCTGGAGGAATGTACATTAAACAATTACGCTATTTCATATATCATTAGTGGTAGAGCCACGCTGCAGACAAATACTTTGTGAAGAATGGCATATTATTTGTCTGTAGCACGAATGGGTCGGCTCGCCCGGGGAAGTACCACACTCCCGCAAAAAACCGGCGTCTGAGTGGTGATAGCTTAGCTACCGCGCTTCGTCCGGTGAGTGGCTGAGTTCCGCCTAACCCCTTTCCATCTCTCTCTCTCTCCCCTTCTTCCCTCCCATAATGACAGTTTCCTTAAAGGCCGGCAACGCTTTTGCACTGTGTATGGTACTGCGGATATTTATGGGCGGCGTTGATTGCTTTACATCACGTGTCACGTGACACGCCTGCTCGTTTGCCTTCCTATCCCATAAAAAAATTAACCCAGGTTCGGAATAAATACCTGTAGAATACACATAATTTTGCCGATGGGGCAATAGAACCTGCAACTATTGTATTCGAAAGCGGCAGTCCCGCCACTAAGCTTATAAAATCGACATTGATTGATCGTATTACAACTTAATTATAGACAAAGTTAAAAATATGTAAACATCATCATTTTTAAAAAGATCGATTTGGATTCCATACGGACATTAAAATGGTAATGAGGTACTCAACTAACCTCTTTGTAGTTATTTTTTTTATGATAATTATCGGAATATAATATTACAATTATTTTTGCAAGTATAGGTACTACATGGATATTTTTTTTATCCATATAGATGTTTGTACTTTATTACGTGCGTCACTTGACGCAATTAATAAAGTACAAGCTTAATACTTCGTAAATATATTTGGTTTAAAAATATAAAATATTTATTTTTATGTGGTGTTTGAATTAATATATAGGTGTGAACAAATATAATAATAAAAGTACAAAAGTTAGAAAATATATTTTTTTATTTCCTCTAAGTATATTTAAAAGAATGTAATGCTTTAAATGAAAATAGAATATGAAGAATAAAGTATAAAGGGTACAAAGCTATCTTGTCATATCAACAGATATCAATTTTGGAAGAAATTTTGACGAAATAGAATTTTCCTCTCTGCTAGTCCCTCAATTGATTATCATAACAGATACATGTTCCATTGTTTCAGGGAAGTTTAAATATCGGCAAGCAGCCTTCAAAGCCGAGTTATCAACGTCGTTGTCGTTCTTTCCAGTTTTCAACCTGCGCGCCCTCTGCTTATGAGTCAAACATAAAGAAATAAAAAAGTGATGGTTACCTCTCTGGGTACCAGTTCGCATACCCAGCATGTTAAGCCAATCCCTAATGAATTGGAATCCACTTGGAAGGGACTCGTATCCAGCAGTAGACGGCTGTAGAAAGTATAAATAAAGTGATTATACGTACCGATTTGAACGGGACTGTCCCTTTTTTCGGCCGTGTCCCGTTGTCCCCAAATATAAACCCGAGGCGCCAAATAGTCCTGTTTTTCGAAACCGCGTGAAAATCCATTAAGTAGAAATAATTTTTTCTTTAATGAATAAATTGTGGACCTCAGAAAGATATAACTTACAGGTTTCAGTATTGAAAGCGATAATGATAACTAAACTATATATCCACAGCACTAACTTTATTAAAGCACATTTATTCTTCTGAAAAATATAACTAAAAAAATATGTTGCATATAATTCAATACTACTAATAATTTCTGTCACAGAAACTTTGCTTTAATAAAGCTGGTGATTTATTTTTCATACATTCTTGTAATAAAAATTAAGAAAAATAAAAATAAATCACCAAAATTTATAACTAATACGAAAACTAATTATATTGTTGCAATTGTTCAAAATAAAGAACGTTTAAAAGTTGTGTTTATTTTCATTGCTAACTGGCGTATATAGACCCACTAGCTTTTGGCCGCGGCATTGTCCGTGTGAAATTCGGTTTATTGCGCGAAAACTATTGTGCGCCCTGTAAGAGCAATCGTTTTGGGATAAAAAGCAGCCTATATTTGACCTCAGATCTTCAAATATCTCCAAGCCCAATTTCATTAAAATTAGTTTAGCAGTGAAAACCTAACAGACAGACAGACTTTCGCAATTATAATATAATATTAATATGGAAGTATGGGCGTCCCGTTTTGAGTTACACAAAATTGTCAGTTTAAGTATAAACCATAACGTGATCGATGAAAACATGAGGAATATTTCCAACTTCCCATCTGCGTATTATTTTATGCGCATTCTGGCCAATTATTGAATGGAAAAAAAACAAAAAAAGGAACAAACTAGACCACATAATTTAAAAAGGTAACTTGTTACTGGTCGTGTAAAATAAAAATAAAAAATGTATTATAATGACATCGAAAGGAGTCATCCTTGCTTATAGACAGTTGAAGTATGTAAAGATCAGCATCTTTTTTCAACCCCATTGTAAAAAGTGTAATGCCATAAGGGTATTTAAATGTCTGAGAATTTATTAACTGTCAGTTTTATTTGTTTTCGATACAGAAATGTCACAATTATCATACAGAGCACTTCATTTGTTAGCATTTAAGAGGATTACAGATAAACAATGGAAGTCTGATATTTATAAAGGTTACAATTGTTTTCAATAAAAAATAGTTTTTCTTTATGAAATGGACAATAAGAAAATAAAAGTATTATAATTGAATCGTATCGACAGTTGCTACAAATTGTGACACAGCAAGACCGTCCGCAAAAGAAGCACGTACTACGGCATAAACTCTGAAACTATCGTTTCGAGTTCCATATGAGTTATAAATTGTCTGAGTGGCTTTCAAAAATATGATTGCCAGAATATTACAGAATGCTGTTCACACATATTTTTTGAAGAACGTGCGATTAGTTCAACTAATAACTTTAAACATTTGTTATTTATACAAATAATTGCAGAATTTGCATACACTGATTATAAAAAAATAATTAGATCGACACATTGGAATCTACAAACATTTAAAGAAAAAATAAAAAAATTCATCAAATTTTTAAAAAAATATTTAAATAGTAGGTAATATAAGCACGTCTGTTATGAGAATAATCGTCAACCTTACGTGGAAAGATAAATCTAAAATAGCGAAAGACTTTTCCCGCCTACTTACATCAGTGACGTGTTTTTTTGTTTGTGGTGGCATATTATATAATATAGTTCGTATAGACTTATAAGTGAAGTGATATGAAATAAATGCATGTATCGTGACTTTTTAAGATAACTGAAAAAGTCCATAGAAGGTTTTCGTAGAATTACCACCAATTTACCAAGACGTAGCGTGACAAGCTGACTAGACATTTAAAAAAAATTGATATTATTCCATTTAACTTGACACTAGCATAATCGTTTCAACTAATTGCCGTCAAAGAAAATAAAATAGCGAGAAAATTATCTTAATATAGGGGGAACAAGTTCATAGAAATAAAGTTTTATTTCTAAATTTCGTGATAAAATAATATTTGTGATGAATCGTGTGTAATGAGCTGAAATTATAATTGTTATTGAATATTTATCATGTAATGTGCAATATTGTAGTCGATAATTCAAGATTTGTAGTAGGTACGTGAGTTGTGATGACCCTAACTGTTTATTTACATTTATTCTTTTCTGACTTTAGCTAGGATATTACAAAACACAAGCATTATAAGTTCAGTGGACTTGGTAGTTAAGAAGAATTCTAGTAATATCGAAACATTGCTAGTCTTATTCAAAAAAATTACTGCCGTCTATCGAACATAAGATCCTTGTTCATCAACAATGCGTTTCTCTCGTAATTTCTTTCCACGCACCACCAGTTTGTGGAACCAGCTACCCTCGGCGGTCTTTTCGAACCGATATGACATTCGAACCTTCAAAAACACGCCTATACATACTTAAAAGGCAACGCTTCCGCGACTCCTACGGTGTCGCGGTTGTCCATGGGAGGCGTTGATTGCATTCCATCAGGCGACACGCTTGCTCGTTTGCCCTCCTATCCCATAAAAAAAAGGCGCGCCGTACGTCAGTGAAGATAACATTTACTAAACGTTAGTTTATTAATTTATTGCTACAAAATAGAGAACCCTAGACAGATTCTTTCGCCGTTTTTTCTCCATCCGAAAGAACCTCATTAGCTGTAGATAGTAATTTGTTAACAGTCAGGTATTTGACAAATTAAATGTAATTTCTTATCTCGAAAAATAATTTGAATACTTTTTTAAATGAGACTCACGTCAAATTGCCAGCTATACTGGGTAAACGCAATAAATAAACCGTAAGCATATCGGTCAAGACCTCACATTAGTAGAGAAAGGTCCTTGGAAGCGTGTTGCAACACTTTCACCTACTTTCTCTTGGAATGTAAGCCATTAGAAGTTGTAAAGAATTTTGATAGAATTTTCTCTGTAAACAGGCATATAAATTTATAGAATATAACAAATATTTAAATTATTTGTAAACATATAAAAACAACAAAATACTAATTGTAGATATTCGAGCGTAATTCATAAATCAAAATTTTTATATTTTATTTTATTTTTTATCTTTTTGCCTTCCTCAGTATGAACTTTATCTATGAAAAATATCACACCCCTCCATGCACGCATTATGTTTGAAAAGGGGTAAAAGCAATTTCTATATAATCAAAAAGAATAATTATTTAATAATAAGTATATATTTAAAAAATATTGAAACGAGATTGTACCTTTTGTATTTTTGCTGTAAATAAATCATCTATCTTGCGCATTTGATTGTTATGAAATATCTTAATGAACTTCAGCAAGTCGATTTAGCTAAGAAGAAACTAAGTTGAAATATGTCATTTTTCAGTATGTTACCGTCTTCCAAATTGCTATTTCTTCTTCGTTTAATGATAAATAGACAAAGAATGTTTTCAAATTTAAAGGCTTTTATTATTATTATTTAAAGGCTTCTCTTTCAAATTTAGGGTCCCTAAGTTGAGGAAATATCTCGTAGTTCATTTTACAAGAGCACTCTACATGGACATTTGAAGGGACACTTGAAGGTGAAGAAGGAAATAACTGTTGAGTACGGGCCTCTCCATTTCTGGAGGAACCGACATTATCCCACTACGCTTGTCCAATGCGGATTGGCGAGGTTAACCGAGTCGGAATAGATATTTGTAATCCATACATATATTTATTCCGTTGCGGGGATCGAACCCACGACCATTGACTCTGCGGGCGGAGGGCCCCGCCACTGAGCCATTGGACAAACAAACATTATGTCGGTAACTTAATTATTTCCACCTTGATTAGTTCATTAGTTGTGCAGGAACAGACGTGAAACGCATTATCTAACAGCATTGATGTCATGAGTGTTCCTTGAAATCCATTGAATTGTGCATAATATGCATATGATAACAATCACCGGTTATATGCATATGTAGTCATACTAGTAATAATAAGCGTATGTACCGAAACTGTCAAATACGTAATAATCTCGTAATTTGCGCAACAAGTTTAAATTGATTATTTATTTTTATTCTATTTTATTTGTGATAATTTACAGTGTCAGCAAGTAGTGCTACTGAAATGTAAAAAAAATGTCGATTTGGTTCTTACTAAGTAATTTTATCCATTTTTTTTACTCTTCCTTTTTTATTTCGATATGTCTTGCCCAGAGATGATCTCGGGGATTCGTTATATACTTTTGAACCAAAGTAATAAAAAAGCGGCTACCTAATGTGCTTTTTATTTTCATCGTAGTTAGTTTCCTGCCCTGGTGATGGTATGTGGTCGCTGTGTGTGCAGCTCGGGATGTACATGATAGTACATGACCAAGCGGGAAATTAAACGTGCGCGAATAGTCATTACTCTTGTCTCCCGGTACAATTACAATAGGTCATCGATTATATTTTTGTAACTGTACGTGTTTTCTTATTTCAATAAAAAGGACCTTCCATAAATTACGTCACACGTTAAGTGGAGGGCCAACAAACTATCAAAAACAATGTGACATCGTGTAATCCGACGAGTCATAAGATTTCTGACGTCGCATGTTCATATAAATCTAAAGTGGTAAAACTATAAACTTCAACAAAAATATTATCAAAATTTAAGAAAATATATTAATAATTTCAAGATTTACTAATTTAATAATAACAGTTTAATAGTACTAGTAACAGCTAAATATGTAACGCCACACCCGGCTGGGGGTTAACCACGTGCGATTTAAGCTATCGACCAACATTTTTTATATAGAAATGGACCTTTAAGGAACCATTTTGGGAGTGGAAGTAGGAGGGGAGAAGGGAAGGGTGTTGAGCCTCCGGAACTCAGCAGCTCACCGTACGAATCGCGGTAACTAAGTTACCACTCAGACGCCGGTTTTCTGCGGGATTACGGTACTTCCCCGGGCGAGTCGGCCCATTCATTCTATAGAAAAATAGTATGCCATTCTTGACAAAGTATTCGTCTGCAGCGTGGTCCTACCACTTTAAAAATCAACATCAACGAATGACAACCAAAAATCATGAAATTCGTGTGATATAATTTATGGATGGCCCTTTACTGTACTACCATATATGTATTTAAATTAGTTAAGCTAGAATGCAACATCTGCTTACATTGGTAGATCATAGCATGTCTGCAACCGTGACTTGGTCCAGGGCCTGGATGTTTAGTTAGGATGTTTAGTTCTATATGTTTCAAATTAACATAATTTAAAATTTTGCTTGAGCTATGTATATGTAATGAATGATTCAATGTGGTATTCAATTTATAAACTGTTGTATAACAAAAGGACGCCATATAATGATACTTTATGTCACAGTCATGTTTATCATAGGTAGTATTGAAGTTCATAAAATAATATTTTCATGGGACCATATGGTACTGGCTGTTAACATGTCAAGGGTAAGTCAGTTCTTAATACACGTCCTTAAATCGCGACTAAAAGATAAAAGAAGAAACTGACCATTTGTTTTTAACTCAAAACGAGACGCCCATATTAATAATAATAAACGCCTTATTTTTCTTAACTTATTTTACAATTATTTTAAATAAATTTGAGAAAATTATAATTAACAAATATAACAACTTATAATTAATAAATATAACAAATATAACCCTTAATTTGATATTGTCCGCCACACCGAACACAAACTTTAAAAAAATGGGAAAAATGTCTTTGAAAATGTTTTCTTCAAATATACGAAAGCCGCATAAAAGTGAATAAATGTGCCAAGCGCCAGAAAACAGAAATATCAAAGGTAAACAAACCACATGCAGCCCGGACTGTTAGCCCCGTCAAATACGACAATTTCGGTCATTTTCCCTCAACTATGGATGAGGGTCGTTGCAGGTACTGCCAAAAGAAAAACGGTCATACATTGCATAAAATGCAATATACGACTATGTTTTGTAACGGGGAAAAGCTCCAGAAATTGTTTCCTCAACTTTCACACGAAATAAAGTTTAATTTTACAATATTGTCTCATTACCCTACTTTGGCAATGTCCGCCACAGAGGACATGAAGATCCCCTCAAAAAGAGAAAGAACATGATTTTTTTATTTTTTACAAGGTCCTTAAATATCCTAAAACACATATTATTTATAAAATTGAAAAAAAAAAATTTTTTAATTATTAATTTGGCCAAAAAGGCTCTGCCTCGTTTAACGCGTGGACCTGCCCATTTAGTTATTAGTTTAATCTACCATTCACCTTAGCGCGGGCTACATGGCCAACCAACTTCTGTTTTAAGCGCTGGACGTGTTGGCGGGCCTGAAAGGATGGATGGATGCCCAAATTCAGAACACTGTTTTTTTTCCAATATTTTTACACCTTTGTTTGTGTTTAAGTCTTATATTCAACATGCTTCTCTTCATTGCCCGTTGACAGGTTCGAATTTTATTTTTTATTATTTTGTTAAAAATCCATGTTTGGCAACCGTAAAACAAACAGGGTAGTAAGCAAGAGTCCATGTCTTTTTTCTTCACTCACATGGAGAGCTTTGATGATTTAAAATTTCTTTTAAACACCATAATTTCTTCCTTGAATTTCTTTAATGTGTCTAGTAGTTTTAAATATTATTTATTATAATTCAAAATTTTCGCTCTATTTCGAAAAATGGGACTATTAGGCGTCCCGGCTTTTTGTTTGATGACAACGGGATAGGTGGTTGAAAAAAGGACAGGCCCATTCAAAACGAGACGCATTGTCACTTTATCGAAGTAGGAAGTTTTGGCTACGTAATATAAGGGAGTGAACCGGGATAGCGAGTACTCCAGAAATGCTACGCCTAGCGAAAATCAAAAAAGTTGTGCTGAATTGTAACACGCCTAATCTATTACCTTTCTATCACATAAAAAAGCCCTCAGGGTGCAAACTGGATTTTTTTTTATTTGATATCGGTAAATCATTATATTTTTTATAAATGATGATTATGAATTCTCAATATTTTAAATAATAGGGAAGAGATGATATAAACATCAACCTTGTGCGGCTATAATTAGTCGTAGAACATTTTTGATTCTAAATACTAATTACATCTTACAGGAAGTGCTTTAAATTTATTTCGTGTAATAACAGTCGAAATAGACGGTTTTTAGTCACATTATTTGAACTGCTTGCAATTTAAAACGCTCAGATTTACCTAATATGTTTTATTGCACACAAAAAAAGGAAATAAATATATACAGAGAATTTTTAGTGCTAATTTACGAAGGCCGTATCGTTAAAACTTTTATTCTAGATTCACCATAAATCAAGTTTTTGTTAAGTCTAATATTTTACTTATAATCGTTCCACATATTGGTTTTTTTTTGTGTCAAGTATCATTGTTTATTTTACATTTGACCAAACTAAGATAAGTTCTTTTTTTTTTCATTATTATGATCATCATCGAAAACCAGTGTACCTATTGTTCGAAAAACAACAATCACACGGAACTAGGACCCACTTGTGTGACTTACTACACATATGTACACTAGTATCAACGTCATCATCATCAACAGCCTTTGGCAGTCTACTGATGGACATAGGTCTCCCCCATGGAGCGCCACCTAGCCCGATCTACGGCTACACGCATCTAGTTTTTGCCAGCTGCCCTGCGCAGATCGTCGCACCATCTAGCAGGGGGCTAGATATAGTCTAGTATCAACATACCATTGCATAATATATAGTTATAAGTTACACTATAAAATTTGTTTGCCGACGATACGAAATATGTACATGTATCGAAGAACCTGATTATTTTCGAACGTAACATAAATTCGACACCATTTTTTTCGTCCCAGTCAAAATATTTTTAAAGTCATAAGTTGTGTTTAAATTGTATATTTACAAAAAAAGCTAAAACTAATTTTTAAATATAAGCGATCGTCGATCTACCTAATTATAGCAGAGACGGTCAAGGTTATTTTTTTATAAGCAACAAGCAGACGTAAAAAAAATAAGCCCATAATAATAATTGATATATAGACGCAAGGTAACACAAAGTTATATAATTATTAAACGATGAAAGGTGATTAGTATTAATGCATTAACATTATTCATACGTATATTATATTAATTAGGCTGTATTTTTGAATGGTTCTTACTCATCATTGGTAAAAATCATTTGTTTCAGGCTATGTCGACGGCTGTAGTGTTAATATATAATTAAAGACCCCCAGGTTTAGGACCATTAGGTTACATAGATAAGGACATGTCCTTATCGACATGGCAACGTACCGCTTCACTCACTTGCACCAAAGGAATGACAACTTCCACGTGAACTTTTGCATTCTCTCCTGTGTTAGGGTACTTGGAAAAAGCGAATGCTCTGAACCCGGAGAAAATGAAGAGTAGTTCAGAGATGATGTGAAATCTCATATGCTTGGCAAGCTACGAAAGCGTGACTTCAAAGACGATTAAGTAACATCCCCTACAACAGCGGGGCTTATTCCTTCTAACCTGAACTGCGTTATAAGAAATGAGCCCCGACATTTGATATCACTCCATTCTCATGTTAGATTACGCTCGTGTTCCATTCTATTAAAGTTTTACTTTCGGATGTTTTATAACATTTAAATCAGATTCATAGTAGGAAGTACATTGCGCGTTATATAATCTACATATTCTAAACTTAAAGTTACGTAATATGCGGAAGATTATCTAAAGAAAGTGCCTTTTTATTATTCATTATATCATTTGGACAGTCGCTAAGCTCAGTAGTAAAATTGATGTTATATCTATTGTCAAATAGTTTGTGTAAGGGTTTTATTTATAATATTTGCATTTATGTTGTCGCAGAGAAATATATGTTTTACGGTACGGTTCAGAGTAAATTATTTTTACACGGTTGTCTTTCATTTGTACCCTCATATACAATTGCCCGTCTTCTAAATTACGAAAAGGTTTGAATGCTTCAATGTACTACAATAAAAATAATTGTTTTAAACACAAAAAAGTAGTTTTCCAGGCTTTATATGTATATTTCGATGATAGATTCATTTATGAAATTTATGTTGCACTGTTTTCAAGTCAAATTATTGTGTTAATAATTGCGTTGAAAACATCTCTCAGAACAGAACATCTCTCAGAAAACATCAAACAGTCTTTGTTTTCAACATTTACATACTTTTTTTTTAATAGTTTGAATGTATTGTTTACTAACAAATATGGATCTCAGAAGTCCGAAATAAACGATTATTGTTGTTCTTCGATTTTAGCATTCTTTAGAATTCTCCGACTTTCATCTCTTTTTCTTTGCCTTTGGCTAAGGATCGTTCGAAGAAGGATTTTTACTTAATGTATGTTAAACTTAGCGTTAAAGCGATACCGCTTATGCACTGCGGGCATTCACCCTCAATGGCTCCGAACATTCACTGTTTGTAAATGCAGGCATTTTAATAAATTATATTCCTACCAGTTTTTGCTCACATGTTATGTCGTTTATATACATATGTACATACGAATATTTGACATAAACCTTTCAAAAAATTAATGCTTGTCCGTTGTTGTCGAAACGTAATTTGAATGCTCATGAACTTATATATGTCACGCCAAAACTCGATTTATTAAACACTGTCTGTTCGTACAAAAATATTTGTACCGATTTTGAAGGTTTTTTTTAACACCAGAGTTAACAAATGAACATGTCAATTCCACTCTCGAACATGTGCAAAAAAATATTGGAGTTCACCACGATGATTCCCATCATTTTACTTACATACATATTTTCTGTTTATCTATGTAGGTCGTCTATAAAGCTTGCTTTGACCGTCAAAGGTAGAAAAGTTGCTTACCTGGGTCATATCGTAAGATATGACAGGTACAAGTTGCTGCAACTAACTGATCATGATGGGAAACATCGCGGGCAAAAGACAAGTTGGTCGAAAAAGAATGTCTTGGCTTTGGCTTGGTATAAAAGGGTATTTTCTAATTATTATTAACTTTTTCACGCTGAAGACCGTATATTCCCGTGATAAAAGATTTGATAAATAGTCGAAGACCGTATTTATCCGATTTCATTATATTTACGCGATGAATACCGGACGCTTCCGTTTTATGTCTTAGATATGTTTATTTGTGTTTATAGGCAAGTATAGACTTGTCTATTATTTTATTAGTCATGTATGCAACTGGTACCGCAAGAGTATGATAATATATAACATATATCAACTTATTTGTTTTATGTATTTCTTATAATAAATATATTTTTTTTAAAAAGTATTTTTTTACAAGTATATAATTATCACATTTATATTTTTAATTTAGTTTTTTTTAATACTTTATTGTACTCATAAAACTCGACATACAAGAAGTAAAAGGAAAGAAGATGTACATAGTCGAGCTTAACTCAAAATTGAGTTTTCTTCCAGCAAACCCAGGAGTGAAAGAGAGATAATATAAGCTGTGAGGATAGAAATAAGTATACAGCAACAAAATATAATATTAATATACATAGCAATACATACTTAGAACAAAACCATACATATGTAAACATATAAATATATAAATATTTTATATTGAAAGGAAATGTTCTTTAATTTTTCTCTAAAATACATCCAGTGACAGGCTATCACGTATAGTATGTGGGAGAGAGTTCCACAAGCGCACTGCATGTACAGTGAATGAGCCACCGTAATGGCTGGACGAATGCGGAGGAATACAAGAAGGGAGGAGGACGGGCAACAGGGCTGATCCCTGGGGACAAGTAACTTCTAATTGTTGTAGAGACGCCAATTACCGTACTTTTTCGGTAAATGTACGCTACAACGACGAAGTCCGTACGATTCCGCAAACCTGAAAAGCTGTCCGTCTTATGGGCATACTTAATAAAAAAATAGTACGTCGCGAAAGGGTTAATAATCATTATTTGATCATATCATTTATAATAAAAGAACGGTATGAGTATATTGTAATATTCAGAGTTCCGACCATAGATGCGAAAAAAGTCTATGGGCATTGACTATGGTAAAAGTCAGTGTCCCGTGACTAACACAATCCGTTTTTTTTTTCATTTATTATTCAAAGTTAAAATACAAAAAAACATTACCAGTTATTCTAGCAGGCTTCATAAGATACGGTATAGTTTTAAAGGCAATTTTATAATAAAACCCCGATCGATGTTCAAGCCTTACCTTTAAATAAATTCAAACATTTTATTAAAAAAAGTAAAGCTTAATACTGAACCGCAAATTACAAAAAATGTTCAACCGGCCTGGGTCTTGCTTTATTTATTAACTATTTCATTTTTAAAAGAGCACAATATGTAAAAGGGTGAGAGATTCTTTCACCGTTTCTTCTCTTACAGAGCGCCACTTTGTTTTCGAAGCAGTGAGAGTTTTTTTGCTTTAATATTAACATCAAAGACAACTTGTGTATCTATTCTGAAAAAATAAAGATTTTGTGACTACATAAGGATGGTTCCACATAAAATCGATGCCTTCGATTATTTTCTATGACTTTATCCGATTTTTTTTATGAAAGTTCACTATATTTGCACACGGAAAGCGTTTACTCATAATTTTTTTTACCATATTAAATAAAAAGAGATTTCAATACGAGTGGAGCATTTGTCATTCCCGTTACATACAATATAACAAATAATAAAAAATAAAAAAGATGTAAAAGTTTATTACGTTTTTGATTGCATACGGAAGTCAATGTAATACTTGGAAAATAGCTATTTACATACTTGATATCTCGTTTACAATCGATTAATTCTTGTCGCTCAGAGTTAGGGTTGTCAATTACATGAAAATTTTAATTTTTTTTATTCTAGTTGTTGACCTTTAAAAATCATTTTTAATCTTTGTGATAATTCTGATCTAAGTACCATTGGAAATAATAGTAGTACTATAAAATAAGACAGTACGTCTGTGTTATTGTAATCATTAAATATAATATTAAAAAAAAATTCACAGCCCATATGCTTTCCACTGATGAGCACTGGCCATAATATTTCTGGAAGAATAGAAATTAGTCCACAATACTTGTTCTAGATGGATAAGCGATACACACAAACTAGGGAAACACAATACTTGTATGCCTTATAAATATTTATCTCAACGCGGGAATCAAATTCCCAACCATTGATTTCGAAAGAGGTAACTACGCCACTGAGCGAATGAAGTCGTCAGTAAATATTATTAACTTAAACTTTAAATTCATAATTATTATTAACTTTGTGAATTTGTATGTAAAGGTTACTTTATCCACCCCTAGTTTGAAGTTGTTTCTAAATAAATCGCTAAGCCACCATGGATGACACGTTGTAATTTGAATCGTTTCTTTAAACATTGCAACATAAAACAGTAACGGGCTACTCGAGTCGTCAATACATGCAACTTTCAAAAAATAAAACTACATTTTTCTCAAAGGCCGGCAATGTTTTTGCAATAACTTTGGTATGCTACGCAAGTGAAGTTGACACTTAAAGCAATTAAGGACTAAATAATTGAGAGCGAGAGAGGGAAAGTAGGTATTTTTTGTCTCGTACACGCTTTTCACTTTAAAACAAATGTAGTAGAAATTTCTTACTCTTTACTAGAAATAATTACTTCATAATTCTTGTTAATCACTTCAAGTAAGCTAAAATAGGCTAGTGCTAGGATATCTTTTTTCATAGCCCAAATATATATATATATATATATATATATATATATATATATATATATATATATATATATATATATATATATATTACAAGTTATTAAAATAATAGAGAAAATTTTAAGGAAAATTTTTATTGAAATATTTTAATAGATTCTACGTGAAGTAATGGTATTTTTGCATTTTCGAGTAAAAAAGTATTGAAATTGCAATATCTGTGAATTTAGTTCATTAGTAGAGTTAGAGCCACGCTGTAGACGAATACTTTGTCAAGAATGGCATATTATTTATCTGTAGCATGAATGGGCTGGCTTGCCCGAGGACCACACTACGTTCCATCTCCACTTCAGCTCTCGTTATTATTCTATAGCCACATTTAAAAACTATATGCTTCGCGAAGCCAAAAACGACAAAACACAAGTAAAAGATAAAAAGTATATTTTTGTATTAAATTCATGTTTACCTAATAAAATTATCGCCCATTGGCGAGTGTGTGTAGTGATATGAAATACAAGCAACTTAGAAAATCACCGTTGGCCGGTACATTTACACAAAGTGTTATATATGTTTACAGTTTGTCGTGTTCAACCTAAAAACACACTTCCTTCCTTTTTTAGAAGTGTTGTTTTTATTTGTTTAATAAAAGTAACTGTAAGATTTATAACATATCGTCTGCATACGCATTAAAACTACAATATCTCCGTATTTTTTTATGGGATAGGAAGGCAAACGAATAGGCGTGTCACTTCAATATTCAATATCAATATCAGCCCGCGGCAGTCCACTGCTGGACATAGGCCTCACCCAAGGCGCGCCACCTAGCCCGATCTTCGGCTACACGCATCCAGTCTCTGCCAGCCGCCTTGCGCAGATCGTCGCTCCATCTAGCAGGAGGGCGTCCCACACTACGTTTGCCGAGTCGCGGTCTCCACTCCAGCACTCGTCTACTCCAACGATTGTCGGTTCTCCGACAAACGTGTCCAGCCCATTGCCACTTCAGTCTGCTAACTTGAAGAGCAATGTCGGTGACTCTGGTTCTCCGGCGAATTTCTTCATTTCGAATTCTGTCCACCAGAGAAACCCCGAGCATAGCTCTCTCCATAGCCCTCTGAGCGACTTTGAGCTTGGCGAGGAGACGGACTGTCAGTGTCCACGTCTCGGCACCGTAAGAGAGTACGGGCAGGACGCACTGGTTGAAGACTTTTGTCTTCAGACTTTGTGGTATGGGCGACGAGAAGACTTGACGGAATTTCCTGAACGCTGCCCAGCCTAGCTGTATCCTTCTGTCGGCTTCTTTCTCGAAGTTGTCTCCGTCTAATCGCACTATTTGGCCTAGGTAGACATATTCCTGGACAACTTCGAGAACTTCACCATCGATCGTGGTCGGTTCTGGCTCAATATGTTGGTTTACCATTATTTTAGTTTTATCCAAATTCATAGCCAGACCGACCAGTCTGGAGGACTCATTTAGGCCGTTCAGCATTGCTTGTAGTTCTTGCAGCGATTACATGAGCGTAGACATCCCCAGTGCCATAGGCAGTGCGGAAGCGTTGCCGACCTTTAAAGAAAGTGTGATTATGGGAGTACGAGGAGGAGGGGGAGGGTGTTGAGCCTCTGGTACTCAGCCGCTCATCGTACGCAACGCGGTAGCTAAGCTACCACTCAGACGCCGGTTTTCTGCGGGAGTGTGGTACTCCCCCGGGCGAGTCGGCCCATTCATGCTACAGATAAATATTACGCCATTCTTTACAAAGTATTTGTCTGGGGCGTGGCTCTACCATTAGGAAACTTAAAAAAAAAGAAATTCGTAGTATAATTGTTATTAGTTTAGTTGAAATGGCTAGTATAAAGAAGCCTTGTATTATAAATAAAAATATATATATATATATATATATATATATATATATATATATATATATATATATATATATATATATATATATATATATATATATATATATATATATATATATATATATATATATATATATATATATAAAGAAGTACATTTTTATTGAAGAAATATGCCAACGAGTATGGGTACATATAACGACATAAATTAATAGAATAAATGCTTCCTCCCAATACTATAATATTATTCAAAGTTATACAGCGCATTTGCTGTTATCTTGATGTAGTGAATGTGGTGATTGCTTTTTATTAAGTATATAAGTAATTCTGTTTAAAAAATGTTTAGTAGTCAAAAGAAGCGATTGTTCGAAAACGTTTAAAATAAAACGTGAGGTAATTTGGCATTGGTAAGCGATTTCATCAAAATAGTGAATTTCTTGCAAACATCAGAAACAAGTTTCTTTATAATTTGATACAGTTAAGAAACACAATAGTTAAGACATTGAAACAGAAGAACGGATGTCTGCTTCTTGAAAAACTTTATCAATCACACTTGATGTTAGTATTTAATACAATTTATGGTAAGAAATAATTATACATACCATTTATATGTACTTAACATTTTGTTTTCTGCAATTCGTAAAATATATTTTTGTGGTTAAACCACCCCGTAGATAAATTTTTATCACCGTGACTGTTATACCACGTAAAACAGGTTTTGTAGTGGTAGAACCATGGTAGTAAGAAACACAGAACATCGCCTTTTAGTGTGTTATCGCGTAATACACGGTAAATACAGAGAACCGAAAGCCAAACTCTTTTCTCTCTCATCCACTTCCCTTTTCTCTTTCCATGAAATTTGTCCTCCATTTCAATTATTCACATTGTTACTCTAATTTAGGCAAAGCTTTAACAACGCAATGCTTCTCTTTCACTATTGTGAATGTTTTGGACAGCGACGCTAGTTGTTTATTACATAAAAAAACGAAATACTATGTTTTATTAAGACTATGGAGGAAAAACGCTTATAAGAAAGGTGAATAATACACGATAATATTATAGACATTTATTTATTTTCAACGATAACATTATTTTCCGCGCACAACCACTCTGTGGAACCAGCTAACCTTTAGCGGTATTTTCTTACAAATTTCTCAAAAGCCGGCAACACTGTCAGTGTCTATGATGGTGGTCTAAGCAGCGTTGATTGATTTCCATCAGGTGACACGCATGTTCGTTTGTCTTCCAATCACATAAAAAGGATATTCCTTATTAAATCGGACTACACCTTATAAGATATACGTAACACACGATTCACACGGATAGCCAAGTTGATCTGTCGTAAGCACGAAGTTAATGCATGCACACGGTAATCATCAAAGCGGTTCCAAATGGGTGAGCAGACACAATGAATATACATAGAGGTTTCAATAAGGAAATATACGCAAGAAACCCTAATGGGTGTATTAAAATCCTATGTGAAAATTATTTTAAATCACTTCTTTTATCGTTTTTTAGTGAATATTAATGGAGTCAGGCGCTACTTTGCAGAAATCCATCACTATATGGACAGTCAAAAGCTTTACTTAGCTAAGATCCGCGACAAGCAAAACAATAACAGAAAATTAATAATGTGTGTTTTTCCGTTGGGTTCAGTGGATTTATTTGGAACTTAAACCAAAAACTTACCGAAAATCGGCCATCAACTCTCCACCCACCAACCACTATACACAACGCCAAACACACACTATCACTTTTCCATCTTGTACACGACACGTGTTTCGCCCCAACACGAGGCATCTTCAGGTATAGTAGACTCTACGGAAGACAACCGAAAAGTTTTTTAGTGAAGTCAAATTACATAAGATTGGTGCTGCGTTTCCACTGTGAAAGCGTAATGAGTGAGTAATAGCTGAGCGGAATAGAATTCAATTATGTCAAGTTATATAGTACAATAACATATACCCTACATATAAAATAATTGTTCCTATAGATACACTATTTTCATAGTGGTAGCGCCACGCTGCAGACGAATACTTTGTCAAGAATGACATAATATTTGTCTATAGCTTGAATGGGCCGGCTCGCCCGTGAAACTACCATACTCCCGCAAAATACCGGCGTCTGAGTGGTTACTTACCTACTGCGCTTCGTACGGTGAGCGGCCTGAGTTCCAGAGGCCCAACATTCTCCCCCTCCCACTCCCATAATGTCACTTTCCTTAAAAGTCGGCAACGCTTCCGCACTGACTATGGCACTGTGGATGTTTATGGGCGGCGTTGATTCCTTTCCATCAGGTGACACGCCTGCTCGTTTGCCTTCCTATCCCATAAAAAAATACTTTGTATAACACCCGCGGGAATGAGAAGAAATTGGATATCGCTTTATATACTGAGTTCCACAGTGCAAGATGATCTGATTTGAGCTTTTTCAATCTTAAAATACGGATTATTGATGGAGTCAGGCGTTACTTTGCGGGAATCCATTATAAAGATGGGAACTCAAACTCACTTTTGTAAGATCCGCGAATACAAATCAGAAATATTATATTGTGTGTTTGCAGAAAGTGTAAAGAGAATTACTTACCGAGAAACGACTGTCACCAAATCGTACAACCTCGCCACGGTAACTAATATTGGAAATATCAAACACACTATACAACTTTTCACTACAAACACAACGAATTTAGTCTAGACACGAGCTATTCTCAAGCGTAGTAGATTCTACAAAAGACAATCGTTAAAGTCTTTTACAGTTCTGCTTGTTCTCATTCTTCTCCTCAATCTTGACGATCGTGACCTGCAATGGTAGGTAGAACGCAAAAGAGAAAAATTGCACGATGCCAGTCGTCTCTCAAGGTTTCTTCTATTTTAGATTACAGATAATCCATCCTCTTCAATCCCGAGGTCCGTTCTATACAATCATTTTGATATCAATGCCATTAACTATCCCAGAGTGATAAGTTTAAGTAAATTCATATGAACACCCAGTTAAAATGACACTCAATCAATCGGGGACGTCCACACCCCGCGCAGAGGTGTGGGATCGAGCCTCGGGGATGAACCCCACTGCTCGTGCAGCAACTCAATGGGGCAACCGCCCCCCGGTCTTAGGTGCCGCTATTCCTAGCGGCTTTTGGGCGTCCTTTAATGACTTCGCGTCGTCGAGATATGGCTGAACCTATTCGTACGTTGGGTCCGTCGCTGGCCCTCTTCCCTCGCGGGAGCCAGGAGGCGACAGGAGGATTTCGCGTGGGAGCGGACGTCCCTCAGGTGGGCGAGCGCGAAGGGGAGCAGAAAATGACACTGGTTTTAAAAATAATAAACTTTTTTAGTATAGCGCCCTCTATCGTTGTGTCATGTTTTTTATGTTTATCACCATATTCTTGAATAAGATCTAATATAACGCTAAAACTAAATGCTAATATTTTACTTGTAGCTAGGCCCAGAGCTCACTTGAGGAGACACATTATGTATAAAAATCTATATACAAGAAAGACGAAATGAATACATAAACAAACAACTCAATAAACAGGGGCCCTATAAACCTATTCACTAATTGTAAGGCATATGAAAATAGATCTCAGAACTGAGGAGACTATGCGAATAACACCTAAACGACTGTAAAAATAATAACAATCGAAAAGGGTATGTATGCTTGTAGCGGTCAAAATGTCAATATAATTAAAATTTTTGTAAATATGCCTGTATATAGCATGAAATTTTCCATTACAAATTATGCTACTAGGAAGATTCATAACCTGTTTGCTAATTTTAAAACAAGATTATGGTCAAAAGAAATACCAAAAAATATTGTTGTAATATAAAATTTATTGTTGTATATACATATTTTAATTAAATGTTATATCTTAAATCTACATAATCGGACATTTAAAATATTATATCATATTTATTCTTCGTGTTTCCAAAATAGTTAGCTATTAGTTGTGTCGTTAAATTAAAATTTTATATATAAGTCAAAAATCAATTTTGTTATATTTATCGAGTTAATTAACTGTTTTGAACAAGTAATCAAAAATCGCAATTAGGTAAATTAATTGAAGATTTTAAATTACTTTTTGTGGCTACGTAAAGTTTTCATTTATGTTGGTACACATATGTACATATATATATGAACAACATTTTTTTTATAAACGCATTAAACAAATGAGCAAGTTAGTGGACTGATGGTAAGGAAACAATGAACATGCGAGGCCTACCTAGGATAAAAATGTGAAAACAAGGATTTATTTAATGGCTTTGTGTGAAGTTTCACGAAATATAATAGCGTAGTTTGAAATCCATATTATAAAGTTCACTTAGAACGTATAAAAAAAGTAAAAAAATCTTGCGTTTATGTCTGTTTGTAGTGGTAGAGTCACACTGGAGACAAATACTTTATCAACAATGGCATATTATTTGTCTGTAACATGAATGGGCCGACTCGCCCGGGGAAGTACCACACTCCAGCAGAAAACCGGCGTCTGAATGGTAGCTTAGCTAGCGCGCTTCGTAAGCGGTTGATTTCCGGAGGCCCAACCCCCTCCCCTCTCCCCCTCCCATAATAAAATTTTCCTTAAAAGCCAGTAACGCTTCCCCAATGCCTATGCTACTGCGGATGTTTATGGGCGGCGTAGATTGCTTTCCATCAGATGACACGTCTGCTCGTTTGCCTTCCTATACCATAAAAAATGCATTGTGTTTTACTTAAGAAAACATCGTCTCCATATTTTTAAAATGTGTGGATGGTTCGCTTGAGCAGCTTTCATGTTACACTCAACACTCAACTCCTTCGAGGTTAAATTTCCAATAATAATATCTTCGTGTTATACATTGTTCTTCCTCAAAACTTAAGTAGTGTTGCTGTAATCGCTACTCTTCGCAAATCTCAAATTCTAATAGTATGCCCTAGGCAAATAATGAGTTAGTTTTAATACCGGAAACCATACAGCAAATATTTTCCTCGTTTCATAATCATTTTATATGTGTTTTGACGACCTAATTGGTTTACTGGCCTAGCTATCACTTTCGAAGTCAACGGTACGATTCCCGCATCGGCATAAATATAACATACGTATACGCTGTAGATCACAGGTGTTTATTTTTTTTCTGAATTTTCACTAATCCGCCTTAAATAAGCGTGATAAGTTAACGTCTGTTCCTCTAGAAATGAAGACGCCATATGCTCTGCAGTGGGATATATTATAGATACATACATATATGGTCTGTAAAAATTATTTTATGCAAATTATATGTTATCTGAATCATGTTTCATTTTATTTTTTATATTTCATAGATTATAAGTCTTCAGGTATTATTGCATTCACAGATTCACAATACGATGTTCGTGGTGCGTTGACCTATAAAGTAATTAATTTCTTTTGAACGTTCAATCCTCCAAAATATCATATCCTTCATTTCGGTTATTTTTCAAAGCTTTAATTATTTTATAGCTGTGTTATTCTCATATTAAACATAAAATATACCATATTGAACATAAAAAATACCATATTAAACATAAAAATTTACGATGTGTATTATTTTTCTCATTTGGGTTATCTTTAAAATGCAAATGATTTGCGTTTTTTACCTATACAAGGGTAACTTTGATCGTCATACTTGCTTACAGGTATTTATGGTGCCTCGCCAAACCACCATGGAGAGGAAACAATGTGGGTTAATTTCCAATTCTTATAATAGGTTTATTAAAAGTAAATAGTCTATAAAATACCTATTATAATTACTTAAGTAATTAAGTTCAATTCAATATCAGCCCGCGGCAGTTCACTGCTGGACATAGGCCTCACCCAAGGTTCGCCATCTTGCCCGATCTTCGGCTACACGCATCCACTCTCTGCTATCCGCCTTGCGCAGATCGTCGCTTCATCTACCAGAGGGCGTCTCACACTACGTTTGCCGAGTCGCGGTCTCCACACCAGCACTCGTCTACTCCAACGATTGTCGGTTTTCCGACAAACGTGTCCAGCCCATTGCCACTTTAGTCTGCTAACTTGAAGAGCTATGACGGCGAATTTCTTTATTTCGAATTCTGTCCACCAGAGAAACCCCGAGCATAACTCTCTCTAACACCTATTATAATTACTTAACTAATTAGGTTATTCGAATAATAATACATATTTGAATAAGTTTACATTTTTAGTTTGTGAAAAATTCAGGTTAAATTATGAGCCAGATTCATTGCTCTCGAATTTAAATATATTGATAATTAATAAATTTAATTAAAATTAATTACTAAAATCGTTATAATTACAGTAAAATATTAAGATTAATAAATTAAATTATCAAATAGACCTAAATTTAAACCCTAATAATGACCGTTTTTCGCTTATAAACCCAATCGCTCCCTATCCTCAGCCTTGGAAAGAAACCTGTCTTGTTCCAGAGCGCTGGATAGTTAGTAGTCGCTAACTTATAACCCCGCTACTCTCGCACGCTAAACACAATAACAACAGTTAGGCTCGAATCGCGCGCACGAACGCCGCTGCGGTAATTGCGCGGGAAATTTTCCCGCCTCGATATGTCAATTCGGTTTTAAAAAGTTTTGGTCGTCTTCCATAACAAAATGCACTTAGTGTTGATCCTTTTTGTGTGTGTCTGGAATGTTCTCGGACAAGATATCAATTCTATGATGAACATGCCTAAATACGACTCCAGATACGATTATCTGGATGTAGACGCTTTGTTTAACAGTAAAAGACTTGTGAGAAACTATGTGGAGTGCCTTATAAATTCACAGCGATGCACGCCCGAGGGAAAAGCTTTGAAAAGTAAGTGACTTTTATAAATAAGCTGACTGCCAATAAAGTCAATATAATTTTTAGTTTTGAAATATATCAATTTACAATTCACAGATAAACTACAACATTCTTAATGTGTTAAAATTATTTTTAATTTTCATTATTTACACTAATCTCTCGTAATAATAATATTATTAAAATAAAAAATAACATTATAAACATAATATTATACTAGGGTTATTAATCCTTCGTGGTGGGATAAACCAAGCCAAACAAAGATTTACGCATCCAAGGGTCCTTCCCTTCTTACGGTCCTAGCCGTATCCAATATGGCTGCTTTTTGAATTTTACCCACTTTTTATTTTTTTATTACGTATAAAACAATGTAATACCAAAATATTATTAATAATTTATAAAGTTTGTTTGGTCAGTCAGTAATCAATACATTATATGAATATTAAAAAGGAATTCCAATTCTACGGTACAAATAAACAAGTTGTAATCTGGAGCAAAACGAACATTGTTACTTTAGGTTTGAATCATTGTCATATTTTTCTATATTCAACTTAACTCAAATAGAATTAAAAGTAACTCTACTAACTAATAAAATAATAATAATAAATCTATTCTTAATATATAACCTCAGATACTATAACTTTTATCTGGCCTCCCACAAAGCGACGCCCGCTCTGTGTAGGAGTAAAAACAAAAGTAGAATATGTCGGAAAAGCGTAAATAACGCATAATTAGACCACAAAGTCGCAGGTTCCGATTCTGTTAGCGTAAATGACTTATTCAAGTGCATTCTTTAAAAAAATGATCTATATCATCTTTTACTTATATTTTAGTACTTCATAGAGGCTGTCGAAATAGATTATTTTCGGAAGGAAGGCCAAAGGAAACGGTCAATGATCCTCTTTCAAGAGACAGGGCAAACCAATACTATACTGTCTTTTTTATGCAGCCCACATGCAGAGTTTTCTCGAGAAATGGTCATTAACTCACCACGTTGGTCCAAAGCGGATTGACAGGATATCCAGACTCGGAATTAATACGCCATAAATATATTAATCTCAACGCGATGGGATAGAATTGAACCCATTACTTTAAATTCCGAGGGCAGTAACTTTGCCACTGACCCAATTAAATCGTCTCTATACTGTATGAATAGGTACATAAATATATTCAAAATGTAGTCTGTTTACCCCAAACATAATAAAAAGTTAATTTTTGGGGTTGTTATTAAGACTAAGAATATAAGAAGACAATTGCAGATTTCATACATATGTATATTTTATTTATTATGTGTAAGATACCATTATTATTATTTTTTTTTAAATAAAACTGGCAATGTTTTCGTATTACTAGAATTCTTGTTAATTATTATAACTTAGCTAATGGTGCTTGTGTTAGGATAATATGGTTCACATCAATAGTCCAATAATAAAATCGAACCCACGACCTCATATAGCAAGTGCAATTCTTAAAAATCGAGCTATTACAGCTTATAATAATTTTATTAAAAGATTGTAATCCGTGTGTCACCTGCATAAACGTGTCACCAAAGGTTACAGTTGAAAACCGGCGTTGATTGACCTTCAAGGGCATCCAAGAAAAAGCTGAACGCCTGTTGGATACAACATCGCCACAAACTTGTGGGCTTGGTTACTAATTTTAAATTATTTAATATTATTAATGGAGTCAGGCGTTACTTTGCGGAAATCGATTACTTTGTAGACAGTCATAAGTTTTACTTAGCTAAAATCCGCGATAAGCAAAACAATAACAGAAAATAAATAATGTGTGTTTTTGTTTGTCTTTCGTAGGTATAGTAGACTCTACGGAAGACAACCGAAAAGCAGTAGCAGTAGCTCTTCCGTAGAGTCTGCTGTACCTAAAGATGCCTCGTGTTGGGGCGAAACATGTGTCGTTTACAAGGCGGAAAAGTGGTAATGTGTGTTTGGTGCTGTGTATAGTGGTTGGTGGGTGGAGAATTGATGAAGGTGGCCGATTTTTGGTCTAAGTTCCAAATAAATCCACTTCATCCAGCAGGAACACACACTCTATTAATTTTCTGTTATTGTTTTGCTTATCGCGGATCTTAGTTAAGTAAAACTTTTGACTGTTCACATTATTTAATATTAATATGTATGTATGTATAATCGATTAAATGCTTTTTAATATCTAGTATGCTTCCTATTCGCATACAAAGACCAGAAAATGTTAATATGAGTTTACAATTAAGATGGCGACAACCGGCTACACTTCCTTGTTCCTAGATTTAATCGGGTACTAATCATAAAATATGCGAAAACAGGGTATTGCTTTATCTGTATGTTTACTACTTCCTGTGGGATTCATTCGAAACTACTTCTGTTTCTCTGAACTCGTCAAATGTTATTCACGTGTGTGTTACCATGACAATGGTAATAAACATTCAAAGCTCTAAAAAAATAGAAATGTGCATAACGTAGATGTCATTACAAAATAGAAGAACATCTAAACTCAGAACGAAGATATGTGTCATGAAGACAAACGGCTAATGGAAACCTGCAACACCAAAGGTAATGCAGATATCTTGTCAGCTTTTAGGATGTAGACCTCCGTCCAAAACGGAGACCGAATAGAAGAGAGGATGGAGAAGCCTAAAGAATGCCGAATTTGAAGAGCTCGTGACTGATACCAAAATAATTGAAGAAAAAAGCCGCATAGACTCCATTAGCTCGGTCACCTGGAGTGAATACTTAGAAATATTTTTCGATCGACGTCCAAATACCAGAAGGGGGAAAGAAAAAGGGAAGGAAACACTAGAATATCCTGTCATGGATTTTTGTAACACATAAATAAAACGCAAAACAACAAGATTTGAAATAACTAAGTTGAACTTCTCAGGCCATATAAATATTTATTGCGATGCGAGAACGGAACTTGCGACCCTTCCCTCGCTACGGAAAGCGCAACCTTCGCCACTGAACCATTAACGTTTTTAAGAACATCACTTGCAATTTCAGTACAAGTAATATTTATTTAAAAATTGATTTTTAAATATCGTAAAAAATATAAAAGAATCAATGTAAATCGTGAAGATTAAAAACTTCTTACTGTCACGAACTTAAATGTTTAAACATAAAATCAATCAATCAAGCATTTTCAATTTCACTTTCACAACTGTCCCTATTGTCAAACTATGAAAAAAATGAGCTATAAGTAAGGTGTGTCGACGTTACCGTATTTAGTATTAGTATGGTCTTGAAATTTACAAAATTAGATATCACGGCAAGAAATATCAGATTGGGAGTAATTTTCATCAGTCGTAATGGTATTATAAATTTTTAACTGAAACAATCATTTTTTGGCAAGTTTGTCTATAACATATATGAGTCGGCCCATCTTGGGATGCCCAACCTCTCGCCCAATCTTTCATATACCTCTCCCTTCGTTGTCATCCCTCTTTTTTCGGAATATCATACATTCTTACTTTTTTACTTGCCCGAGTTAACGACCCAAAGTGTGTGTGTGTGTGTGTGGCATCTAGCCAATTATCTGCCCGAAGGTCACTTAAGAAGGCGATCGACTGGACAGTAATGCCGCGTATGCCCTTTTGGTTACACGATTTTCTCCCATCTTCGCCAGGTGACCGAACCCATGGAATCTATGTGTTTAAACTTTTGCACAATGTGCACAAGAGGCTAATTTAACGCCATTGGACATTCTCTATCAGTCAACCTGCGGGGGAAACTGAGAAAATTGGTTTGGAAGTGATGCAGAAATAAAATGAACTAAAAACTACTTATATAAGTTCAACTACATACAATACGTAAAATATAATATATTCATACACAAACATACATATACACACGTATACGAGAAATAAAATATGAAATAAAGAAATATTCACCTCACAGCAAGTACTCTCACACTTATGAACAAGATTTTAAAAAACTTCGGCTTTGAGTTTAAGAAAGAATTTGGATTATGTTAGCGTCAAACACAAGCTCTTCGATCTCGGCATTCTGTAGGATTCTCCAGCTTCTATCCGTCTCTGTTTTAGACCAAGGATCTTTCGCAGGATTTTCCTTTTGGTGACCAGTAGTTTGTTCTCAATATTATTAGGTATATTAGAATTATATTTTTCTTTGCCTTGCCACGATTGACTGGAACAAAAGCCGCGATCGACCGTCTCATTACCCCTGGTAAATAAGCTATCCTTGACCTAATTTTTTCCCATTTTTTACCTAATAGGCCGGCAACGCTTCCGTGACTCCTGCGGTGTCGCGGTTGTCCATGGGCGGCGTTGATCGCTTTCCATCTGGCGACATGCTTGCTCGTTTGCCCTCCTATCCCATAAAAAAAGCACCATCTAGAAAATGTCTATTTCTACCATCTAGAAAATTAAAGCGTAAACGATGGAATAATTTTTATTTATTTCAAAAATACGTCAAAATCATTATTACTTTAGGTATAAAAAGTTATACCTAAAGTAATAATAATTTTAAAAATATTTCTTAAACTATAAAAGAAACTCAGTTTATAGACTATAAAGTCCATAAACGTCCATATGGACGTAAGAGTTCTGATAATAAGGCCGACGATATCAAATATCCATATGGTTCAGTGTCAATGGTTCATTTTTCAATTTAGGGTCATGAGTTCGATCTGAATAGGGCAAAAATTGGTTCATTAATCTGTTTTTTTGTTTGTTTAGCTGACTTTTTTTCGAGTTGAATGATTAATTTAATATGTTTTATTGACACTTACATATTATATATATATATACGGGATTATTATTTTTCTAGTCCACCAGTTTAACATTCTATTCCAGTTTTACAGACTTCACATGCGATCGAAAGTTTTTTTCTGCATACAATATCTCTCACGACAATGACCTTCGTCGCAGAATACGTAATTAAATTGTACTTGAAGTAAAACAACTTGAAAAATATGGGAGCTTAAATTGAAACTTCATTCGATCACATACAAAGATACATATTATTGAACTTAAATCTGCTCGTTCACACGCTCTCGCTATTATGCTTTTAAAAACCTTCTCGTCAGTTAGCGCGTAAATCTTTAACACATACGTACATACATATCATCACACCTGTTGTTTCCCGTAGAGGTAGAGACAGAGACTACAGATCTTCATCTGCTACGATCTCGGCCCCTCCTAACCCCGGTGTGGTCTGTGAAAGAATATCTGCCCGGATCCACTAGCAAATTTATATAATAAACTTTAATATATACATAGTATATAAATTTTAAATAAATAATTAAAAACAGTTATTTTTAATTAAAAAAATATATAGGTTTTCATTCCACATACATAGATATGGCACCGCATATGCTTATAAATACATCATTGATTAGTTTATCAATTATAAAAATAATTTTAAAATTGTAAATACATACTTGCAAAAAATTTCAGTTACAATATTGAAATACTTTGTAACAAATTAAACTTGCGCAAAGTGCAAGGACTTACCTTGTCTTTCAATAAAAAAGTTAATATTTTTTTTATATATCTTTACATTAGCGAATGGAAACCAGGTATGTACATACGAGTATAATTCCTTGCGTTGATTTCCTTTTTTTAAAGAATAATAAGACAATGGCGTTGCCAGTGACACATACATATGTAATTAGCAATCAACACGATACATCTATGGGTTTATTATCTTACAATTATTCATTCATTGGAATCGTAATGTGATATTTTGTAAGAAAATATCATTGGAAAAACTATATAAATTTTATTTATATTTCGTATCGCCCGATGCAAGCAGAGCAATCAACGTCAGCCATAGATATTTGCAACACATTGCATTGCTGGCTGAAAGATGAAGGTTTGTCTTTTGAAGGTTCCAATATTATAATTTATTTAATTATGTTTTTGAATTAAATTCTCAACTTTAACCGATTTAGATTTCAAATGTGAGGAATATATATATATATATATATATATATATATATATATATATATATATATATATATATATATATATATATATATATATAATCAGGTTCCACCTTAGTATTATGGGGGTCACCTTAAAGCTTCGCTACAAAAACAATTAGGTCGTTATAAATGGAGTGGTTCTATTTCATGCCGGGAACCATATACAAAACTATAAATGTTACACATATTCCATCTATTTGTTTTCTCATAACCCATATATGTAGCACTGTTAAGCACAGACTTCTCCACTTCTGGAGGATTAACCCACCGTACTTGTCCATTGCGGATTGGCAGGGTAAACAGACTGGGATTAAATATTTGCATACATATGAATATATATTTATCGCGATGCGAGAATCGCACTCGCGACTATTGACTACGTAGGTAGCATCCCCACCACTGAACTAATTCATCGGCAGTCAGTCGTACGATCTATACTTAATTGTTATATTTACAAGCCCGAATATATGCTCAAGATAATTAAAAATATTAGATGGAATAAAATGATTTGATGATGATAATGAATAACAGATAATTAGAACATTGCGGAAAATAATATAATTACGATTAAAAACTTTAAAATACCCAGAAGAGTAAAAAAAGGAGTCGAAACGTCCGATACTCGTTTTTTATTAAAGATTTGTACAAATCTAAAACATAAGTTATATTCTCCTTATAATTAAGACTGCAGGAGGGAATTCCATATTGCTGATTATTTGTAGATGTTATTTACACTACAATAGTTTGTTTATTACTAGTAATTTCAATGACAACCTTTGTTTTACCCTTAACACATTTTATCATTTGTATCAACATTATCAGCTTTCAGAAATCCACTTCTGGATATAGGTATAGGTACTACCTAGGAGAACAAAGGTGTGCCACCTAGCCCGATCTTCAACTATATGCATTCGGTTTGTGCCCACCGCTCTACGCAGATCTTCACGTCATCTAGCCGGGGTCACCCACAATTCGTTTACTAAGACGCTCCCAATATCTAATCTTCACTCCAGAACTCGTCTGCTCAAACGGTTGTTGGTTCTCCGACACACGCCACCAGCTCATTGTCACTTTAGATTAATGGAAGAGTTATAATCTTAATTTTTTTCTGCCATGTATTTCTTTATTTCGAAACATATCAGAGAAACTCCGAGCATTCTACATAGCTCCCTGAGCGTTTTTCAGTCAATGTCCACATTCTGGATCCGTGATAGAGTACGGACGGGATACATTTCTCGTCCCTACATTTTTTAAGTCCCTAGACCCTATAATGCCTTTCCACATAAAAACGTAGCTAGAAAAGCTCAAACCGTCACAGGATCAATGAGTGATGAGTAAACTAAAACTTTTAATCTGGCGAATAATAGAGTATTATTGTTACCTTTTTTGAAATAGTTATGAGGTGAAATTGTATAGAGCATAGAACACAACACAAGACTGGCTCCTGCAGAGACATATCGATTGGGTCATTCGGTATTCAGCTATATATATGAACATATACATTATATACAATAAGCGTCAGTTATTTTGCGGAAATCCGATATTCAGATAGAACGTACAACGTTTCACGTAAACACGAGGCATCTTTAGGTGTGATACACTATGAAAGATAACTGTTTAGAATGGGTGTCGTGTACGTTACGAAAAGTGGTATTGTGTGTTCATGCGTGGATCTAAGCAAGATAGTTATTGACTCTCTATTCGTGTTCGTCATAGTTGAGAAAGACCTTCAGACGCAAGCGAACTAGACCGTGAAGAAACAATGACGTCATATGATGACATTTCACATAAGCGCTATTAAGGTTAACGAAACGAGGCTTTGTTGACAATTTCACCGTTCGCATTGTCTGTCGGCGCGGTTCCGTTGGATGGCACGGTTGTGGGCGCAGTTGTGCCATAAACCCCATTACTGTACTAGTACAAGTGATCTGATTTGCTATAATATGACCCTTATGTACGTCCGGGTACTACTCAGGCAGATTATGCAGTTAGGTAGACTACTTCAAGATAAAGAACGATCTATTTGCTAAGAGAGCGCTCTTAGAAAAAGATCCTCTGATTAGCGAAGGTTGGCAGTCAATTCAATACAAGGAAGCGAGGCACGAGGCGAAGCAATCTGAAACACTTACTGTCCCGATCTTCTTGCTGATATTAAGTAGCCAAGACTAGAAAAGGACCAATAGAAGGATTCAATTGGATTAGACAGCATCAAGGAATCTTCGTTAAGTTTTTTCAACTCCCATACTTCATAGCAAAAAAACAAAAGTCTTCGACTACTTAGTATACTTTCTAATGGTGCAAAAACATGAACACTGATAGTCCATCTGCTTCATAAGCTCAGAGTCGCTCAGAGAGCTATGAAATGTGCTTTGTCCGTAGTTTCTTTGTTGGATATGATTTGAAATGAAGCCGTCAGCAGAAACTGTGAAGGAAAAGAGCTTAAGGCATCCAGTCTTTATGGGCTAGATTAAACGTATTAAGTCCTTAGAAGGCTTATGTCCAGCAGTGAACTGCCGTAGGCTGATGACAATGAATGGGTTAACATAGCTCTAAGTAATAAAGTGGTTGAATTTTTATAATAAATTGACAAAGTTTTGCATTTAGATACCATCAATTCATACACTTATGATAAAAACATGTACGAGTTGTCACGTTCTGTTTCGTGATTTGACTAAGAAATGAAGACAAACTTGTTCCATTTCTAAGTAAAAAATGACTATATGCTTTACATAGACAATTATTCTTTGATTTATATAACATTATTATAAATCAAAGAATAATTTAATCTGCCCTCAATGGTAATAGATTCAATTGCGAAGATACCGCTGTTTGAGTCAGTGATCACGGGTTTGATAATCCATCAAGAAAGAGAGCACCACCACACTGTGGAACCAGCTACCTCCAGCGGTCTGTCCGAACCAATACGACATTGGCACCTTCAAAAAACAAACCTAAAACGCCGGCAACACTTCCGTGACTCCTGCGGTGCCACGGTAATCTATGGGCGGCGTTGATTGCTTTCCATCAGGCGGCACGCTTGTTCGTTTGCCCTCCTATCCCATAAAAAAGAGCCTATATAGGGTGTCTGATGGCAGGTTAAGGTTTTCAACTACTATGTCAAACAAGTATTATTGGATCATATTTATATTAAATCAAATAACCCTTGTTTGAAAGAAGCAGTTAAGGTTGAAAACCTAATTCTGCTCCCAGACACCCATTACATATTTATTATAAATCTGGGTACCCCACCAATCCGCCTTGGACAAACGTGATGGGTCGTCCATGCCTCTAGAAATGAAGGTGCTTGCTCCGCTGTAAAATACACATATATGTATGTACTGTGGGATAAAGTATGGTTTAGTTACTGTCAGCCTCTGTACTTTTTGTATGTTGTATTTAATTAGAATCGTTTGACAGTCAACCGCAAAAATCTATCTGACAAAACTATCCAGTTTCAAGGTCATGTCAAAATGTTGACATTGAGCACTCGCCGTTAGTTCATTGTGCAATATTTTATATGTGTTACAATTAGTCATCGCACACATAACGGTAGACAATGAAACTGCCATTAATCAGACGTGCGATACGCCCCTTGTCCAAGGCATCACAGACAGATCTAAATTATTATTTAGTACGGTGGTCCTTATTTGGGATTTGTTCGAATTTTTTTTCACGATAGTCAGTCAGAGAAAAGTTTTGTTATTAGTTTGGAATTTTTTACGTCATGGACTAATGAAGCGATTACGTCAACAAATGACAATTCTATTAGCAAATTTAACGCTCTACAAAAAAGGTCTCTTATGATTTTTCGAACTTGAATGGTTAAAAAGTTATTCGAAGTCAAAATCAAAGTTCTAGTCAAATCTATGAGTTTTTCTATTTTTAACGTCAATTAAGGAGTCAAAAATGGAAGAAGGCTTAATATTTATATTTTAGACGCTTTTTCTAACCTTGACGTATGTTCTGAAAGAAAAGTAATAATTAATTGCAAAAATTATTGTTAAAATTTCAATGAATCGAAAAAAGTACCAATATTATCATTTTTTCATTAATCATAGCTACTTTCATGAAGTTGTTACATTAGTTTCTTTATAGACATTTTATGACTGTTCTTTATTAAGATCTGTTTATTAGTTTCCTAATACTTCAGAGGATCATCGCCAAATGTTTCCTAACGCGTTGAAAAAACCTAATGTAACAACTTCATGAAACAACAACAACAGAAGCAATCTCATTTCTTTCCATGGATGTTTTTATTATAATATAGGAAGGTAAAGGAGCAGGCGTGTCACCTGACGAAAAGCAATCAACGCGATTTATAAATGTGAGCCGGCTATAGAGGCTTTAAAACTGAGAGAGAGAATCGCATTTTTGAAAGTTCGTTGGCCATCGCAAGTTTCGAAATATTTTGGTTTTATTATTTTTTATGGAATAGAAAGGTAAACAAGCAGGCGTGTCACCTGATGAAGAACAATTAACGGCCCCCATAGACATTTGCAGTGCCATAGGCATTGAAGAAGCGTTGCTGGCCTTTAAGAAATCTATAGACTTGTTTTTTGAAGGTTCGAATGTCGTATCGATTCGGAAACACCGCTGGAGGTAGCTGATTCCACAGGGAAGTGGTGCGTGGAAAGAAGATTCTGGAAAAATGCACCGTATTGGCTCGCCACTCATTCAAATGTGAGGATGAAACTTTAACCGTGAATAGCGTATAAAACTTTTTCTCCCTTTATTTCGTTCTTCCCGTGCTGCGTAGATTGTCGTTTTATATCTTTCCAAACTATATATGGCAAGACGCAGTCCCCAGATCAGCAATCATCTACCCTGAAAGTTGTTCGTTCTTCGTTCCAAATGAAATCCACCGGAGAAACTCCGAACATAGGCCTTTTGTATTTTTATAAAGAAATTTAGGAATAAGAATAGATATAAGGAAATGAGCGCCTGAGTCTGTATTACAGGCAAAAAACTAATAAAGACTCCAAAGGATTACATTTATTTAAATGTTTAACTGTAAAATTGTTAATTTTAATAATTAGTCCTTCGCGAATGGAGAATAAAGACAAATTATTATGTATCAATTACACAATCTTTTTGTCCTGTATATTTTGATATATGAATATTCATTTCCATAATTAAAATAAATATTTAATACTACAAAGAAATAAACGCTCAGAAGAATACAACGTTATTTCTTTGTGTATTTTTTTTTACTCGTGTACTAGATGCCTCTTTCAAGTACCATTGACTATAATAGATAATTGCATAACTTCGGTCATTGCCGCATAACTAGGAGTTTTTTTTTGCTTTATTATGTTCACATATGTATTATCAACATATGTGAACATAATAAAGTGGAAAACTTTATGTTCAGAGTGAGGAAGACACATTTATATAGTGTACACCTGAATTTTTTTTCTGGGAATTATATATTTTTTTACTGGAATTATTCCAATGGACAACATGTCCAATAAGGATTGAAATATTGATCTCCACGTGGTATAATGAATAATTTAGCTTAATTTAAAAAAAATAGTAAGTTAAAGGATATATATTAAGTAGAGGGAGATAATAAGAAAATCTATTGATACTAATATGTATATATGTAGGTTTTAACGACCTTTTATTTCTAATCACAAATTTTTTGATGTAATTTCTGTTTTTGTATGTTCAGTTCAATATAAATATCGATAATGAACACGAAAATTAACGTATTGAAATTTCGCACAGGATTTATTTATACGTTTAATATATGTAAGGCCTAATATTATATAACTATATGATTGGAAGTTCGATCAGCTGGCCTTTTGTTATTTACAATATACTATTATTATTATATTATATGTCGGCAAGAAACCAGATTATCGCAGAGGTTAGTAGATGAACACAACACAATACAGTCATTACTATGGCATTTGAATGGTGTTATATCTCTTGAAATATGTTACGCATAGCTGAATAAATACATAACTCATTATACCATGCCCGTAAATGCAAACCACTTTGGAACTAGCACGTTTTAAACGGGTAATAATAAATACATTTGATCGATCTATGTCCCTGGAGAAACCTGTCTAAAATTGGTCATAATCATTATCTTCTGCGCATGCATTGCGTTAGAACCGCCGCGATCGGCGACCTGTTTCGCGATTGTACTGCTAGTATATCATTTTTGGATATTACGCCGTATTTTTCTTGAACATCTATTTTGAAAATATATATACATATATATATATATATATATATACATATATATATATATATATATATATACATATATATATATATATATATATATATATATATATATATATATATATATATATATATATATATATATATATATATATATATATATATACCTTCAAATTTTCAGTCGCTAATAAAATACTTTTTTATTAGTTCAAAGTTATTACAATAGTTCATATAAATTTTTTAAAACTTGTAGTGATTGACATTTGATGTTAATACAATTTTTTCAAATTCATAAATTAAATTTAATTATTTAATTTTAGCCTCACATGGGAGAAAAAAAAATTATCTTATATAACATAGCACGACATACATTTATCGTAGCGTAGATCGTTGGAAAAAAGGAGAAATTGAGTTTAAAATTTTTATATATATTATTTGTTTCTCTAAATCTTATGTGTGTGTGCATCGTTAATAATGTCTATCATTATCATAGTTTCATATCATAATAAAGTTATCATAACCATTCCAACTAAACTAATAACGCTTATGCTAGAATATGGTTCACATCAATATGAAAGATATGAACACGACCACAGATCGTAAAACCGATCATCATCATCGGAGTTATCTCTCGGATGCTTTTTCAAACAATACCTCAGTTGTCACAATATGAATAAACGATGTTATATGTTGCTTAACATATCGGATTATTTTATGAGCTACATGTTGCGTGACAATTGGTGCAGGGTTTAAAATGTTTTACATTTTTATTTAACAGCCCATGTATGTCCCACTGCTGAGCATGGGCCTCTTCATTTCTGGAACGGGCCTCTCCATTTCTGGAGGAACGGACGTTAACCCACCAGGCTTGTCCAATGCGGATGTGCGGGGTTACCAGACTCGAAATAAATATTTGTAATCCATACATATTTGCATCCGATCCGCGGGCGGAAGGCCTCGCCACTGAGCCAATTGGTTTTACATTTATAAGCGCTTAACATGCATTGTCATCTAATGGATATCCCATGGCAAAATAAGGCTTTCAACCTTAACTACTTACTTTCAAATAAGGAATATTCGACCTATAACCAAGTACAAATATGGTCGAATAATCTTTGTTTCACACGCATATATAGGACTACCTATATATGCATGTGAAAATTCGTAACTTCTATGTATAGGTAACTGTCGTTCACACATCACAGGACGGTAGTGATCTTAATGTTGGTATTGCGATGGGGAATGTTGCTTCACACACGATATGTTTTTCTCATTCAGAAGTGCTAATTTCACAATACGACAAAACCGTTAAGTTTCTCGTGTTCAGATATTGTCACGTTCTTTATGGGATAGTGGGGCAAACGAGCAAGCGTGTCGCCTGATAGAAAGCAATCAATGCCCATAGACATCCGCAACAGTATAGGTATTACGGACGCGATGCCGGCCTTTGAGATATGTGTAGAATTGTTTTTTTAAGGTTCCAATGACGTATCAGTTCGGCAACACCGCTGAAGATAGCTGGTTCCACAGGTTGGTGATGAGTAGAAAGAAGTTTCTAGAAAAACATGGCGTACTAGATCGCCAATCATCCAGATGATGGAGAAAAACATACACAGTCTATAATACGAAATTTCCTTGGTTGCAGCTCTTTATTTTATGATGTTTTAAAATAATATTGCTTTTATTACGTATTTCTTAAATTATATAATAATATATTCTAAATAACTAACATCTATCATAATTCACAAGTTATAGTACTTATATCTTAGCTGCTTTGTTTCTTAATATTTTTTGATGTGAAACATCTTACCGCGGGGTATAGGAGTGAAATCGAAGACCGAAACGTCGTCTTGATTCAGGCTACGCTTCCCCCACTCGACTATATACAGGGTCACTTACACGTGGCCGTGAGAATACGGTAGAGACCGAGCCATCGTTGATGTTTCACTTCTAGCAAGCGTCCAATGACGCTTCTCTTTTTTTTTATTAAGACAAACAAAGTAGCTAAAAAACGAGTTCTTAAAACGGTACTAGTACAGTACAGTAAGTACATAATACTTCTTTCTTAATTCTATACACCGTGACTTAATAATTACCCGAGAAAATTAAGTAATATATTCAGTTATCGATATACATGAAATTTGGCAAAGAAAAAAAAAGTTATTTTTATGAAATATTTATTAAAAATGTCAATTATATACACCAAAAATTATACAACAAAAAATCTTACTAATCCAAATAGACATCATTATCATTCCAGTATGAACTGCACCCAAACCAACCTAATTTGATCGCGTAATATTTACGTAGGGAAGGGATAACTTTGAATGAAAACAGTTTATGCAACCTGCCGACAAAAGACGTTTTTTCTCTTTCGGCGCACTCATGTTGCCACACTTATGAATACATGTGTCTCATGCATAGTAGTAAACAAATACTACGAAGATGGCGTACAAGTATTTGATGCATTTACAGGATTTCTTTGCAGTCCCATAAAACAATATTTTTGTATGAACGCTATAATATTTGAATGTTACTTACTGACATACATATTTTTACAAACGCGAATTTTAATTTTCTCGGGTAACTAAAAAGTCACGGTGTATAGTTAGAGTGACAAATCTAAATATGTAGTAGTATCCTGATGCCGTTTTTGAGTCCTTAAACTACTTTTGCAACAATTAGAATGCATACAATGACTTGCTGACTTAAATTTACTACGAACAACTTGACTCATAAAAACAACAGAGCTATATATCAAGACTTTAGAAAACGATTTCCGGATTGTTATAAATGTGCCAGTGTTATAATACGAAGTACTATAGGTAAGTTTTATACAACGTAATAAAATAAATGTCATGTGTTATGTCAATAAGTCCATGCGTTGTTTTTGCTTATACTGATGCTAAGCATTATAATATGTCGTGTTACTTATGTATGTATTATTATTTAATTAACGGTGACCATTTCGCTCAGCGGTTGGAGTAGCTGACATCTGAGTTCTGGGTTCAAAATTGTTTCGAACAAGATATTTAGTTTTCGGTATTAAATCGATCATTAGCTCAATTGTTTAAAGTTATGCTTACGATCTAAAGTTATAAGTTCGATTCTACGTTTGCACTAAAGTATATTTTTTCTAATACAAACATTCATCATCATCATCAACAACATCCTGCAGCATTCCACATGCCAAACATAGGCCTTCCTCTAAACATTATTTCTTGTTAACCATTCTAACAATAGCTTAGAATGGTTGACAAGACTTCTAGTAAAACATTGTCTACCTTAAGTATAGTAAGCAGTTATGATTATTCTCATAAATGAAAAAAATAAAATTAAAAATGTAAACTAAATAAACCAAATTAAACTATTAAGTACATACTTATGAATATTAGCTTACAAAATTAACTCAAGCTTTTATTCGTTCAATTTTTTCGGAAAGGCAAGATTCGCACAATTTGTAAATGTTATTTGTAAGGTTATTATGGAGTGATAAGGATATATATGTACATAATTACTAAGTGTTTATATAGTTATTTTTTTATGAAGGGAAGTCTTGGGTACCATCAGGGAATGGACCAGGATAGCAAGTGCTGCCGAACTATTTCATTATCAACCTTCGCCAGTCGTAGAGGCACTTAAAGAAGAAGAAAATTCTAACAGTTCTTTGTTAACATAAAAATACGGAAATTATTAAAATGCATCACCGCTGCGTCACGGCTGGCCTGCCGCTCGCGCCGCGTGAATATAAAAACAATTTAATGACGTCAATAGAAAAAAAAACATTGTCTATGCTTAATGTTTTGTGTTTAGTTCTTAGTTTAGAGGAAAGCGAAAGTATTAGGTAAATATGGTTGTCCAAACTTATTTTCAGTTTTGATTCAGGTGAAATGATTTTTATTTTTTATTGAAGAACAAAGAAAACAATTAAGCGGATCACTCAATGGTAATTAATCGCCACTGGTCAACTCCCATGACAAATTATAATACAAAGGGCACTGCAGTTGCATTGTCCTTACCTTACTTACTTTAGGTTACCAAAATGTTCTAATAATTGACAGGAAAGAAACCCGTAATGGGAGGACGAAGAAAGTTAAAGGAGAGGAAAGAAGTGGCTTCTCCGAATCCCTTCACTGACCGTAAGAAACGCGGAAACATAAAATAGCACTTATCGCCGCTTTTCTGTGAGGATATGGTTCTTCTCCAGTCGAGCGAGTGACTCTACCACAATGGCTATGTTTACTTTTTTGTAAGAGAAGAGTATTAGCGTTACGTTAGCGTGGTTATTGAAATGTATGTTTAATCTTGATACTATTATATATATTGATCTTGATTCGCATGAATAAAAAAACACTTTCATCTTTCTACTTTAAATCAGTGTCTTTATCTAACAAAAATTACTCCTTTACTTTTATTATTGTTTATACATATGGGCACGCCTATCTCCCGTATAAATAGGCAAAGAGCACAGATCTCCATCCGCTAAGATCCCGGCACGCCCTCCCTGCTTCCTCCACACTCATCCATCTTTTCATCCATCCTTCCTCTCACATTCATCGTAGCGATACGGCTCTATTTATATATATTAGTCGCTTCTCGCCCTCGTGGGAATCAGGACGTGACGGGGGGCGAGCCACTTTTACGGCTGTTTTTATTTCATCTTTTATTTCCCACATTGTATTAACTTCGGTCATGTCACTCAGACTCATGTCACTTCAGCCCTGTTGAAAAAAATGTTTAGTGCTGAAGGAGTCTGTCTGCTCCGTATCCCATGGACCGCTTATCGCACAAACATCTCCAGTTAAAAAGAAGAAGAACTTAAATTAAGGCTATCGTAGACTGTTCTGATACGCATATGCAAATATTTCGGTCACGTCGGTCATGTCATTCGCAACGAGGAATCGAAGGAAAGGCTCGCTTGGGGAGGCCTATATTTAGACATAGACTGCTATACTCCTAATTTGCCTTCTCATATTCCAGATAAAGATGGACGTGAATATTACAACTGCGCAATAGACTTAATTATAATAATTTATGTTCCGATATAAACATATACTATCTCATACATGGATTAACATATTTGTGTAATAATTGTGAGTTATATTCCGAAGAATCATTGCACTAGTATTAATGAGGTTATTACCATGCGTGTCGCATAATAACCTACTGTTTACTAAATTAAACATAAAAACAAGGTTTATCGGTGAATTCGTGATTTTAATTAATAATACCAGCCACCAACATAGTGTTTCGAAATAGTAAACTTAAGATGCAAAGGGTTGGTCCCGTTTGTCGGACATCCGAAAACCGCTGATATGAGTGCTGAAGTGGAGACCACGTCTTAGCAAACCGTAGTGTGGGACGCCCCCTGGCTAAATGGTGCGACGATCTGCTCAAAGCGGCCGGCAGAGATTGGATGCGTGGAGAAGCCTATGACCAGCAGTGGACTGCCGCAGCCTGTTGATGATTAATAGAAACTTGAAAAGGAATACAGAGACGCGTTTCTGCTACAAGTTGAGAGCGAATGCATTTTTGACATTAGTTTTGACGTTTCTCCTGAATATACTCCCCTGAGGGGGAATATAAGGACAAAGTAAAATTATGACTTATTATAGTATTTTTTACAATGAAAAGTGGAAGTGAAAGTTGGGTTTGGCAGAAGAGTCATGAAAGCAGACTGAATGCAGTGAAAATGAGAGCATTAAGAAGTATGTGTGGTGTAACTTTTAATGATAGAATAACAAATGAAGATATAAGAGTGCGATGTGGAGTAAAAGAAGGTGTCGTGACAAAAGTTGAGAAAGTGATGCTTAGATGGTTTAGGCGCATAGAGAGGATGGATGAAAGACGACCGGCAAAAGAAATTTACGTTGCGAATGTGGACGGAAGTGTCAGTAGGGGAAGACCACGGAAAACATACCTTGACCAAATGCTGAAGTTTTTAAGAAAGGCTAGGTTAAGAGTACCTTTAACCGGCGAACTTGCATGAGGAGAGTAATGAGTGTGGAGGAAGCAAGGAAAGTATGCCGAGATCGTAGCAGATGGAGATCTGTGGTCTCTGCCTCCCCTACGGAAGACAGGCGTGAGAATATCTATGGATGTATGTAAAAACATAATAAAGATTACGACAGTTAGTAACTTCGGTTATGCAGCGAATCACTTCGTTCTTAGTCATGTCCGCCAGAGAAACTACGATCATAATACTCTTCGTAACCCTTTAAATGATCTTTAACTTGTGATGCAGACGGATTGTTTATAGTTCAATACATATAGTTCTCCAAGTTATTAAGCTGAAGTGGCAAAGGGCTGGTCACGTGTTGCAGAGAGCCCATAACGATTGGATTAGACGATTACTGGTCATACCGCGTCTTGGTTAGCGTGGTAAAAGAAATAATTTTTTACACCTACTGCTGAGACATGGTATCCTGTCGCAGTTTAGTCTATCCTGCACGATTTCTGCAAGAATGTAAAACCATCATGCTAGTCCGAGACGGATTGGCGGGATAACTAGATTGGGAATATATACGTGTAGTCTATAGATTAATGCCGCTGCGAGAATCCAACCCACGGCCATTGATTCGAAGGCGATGACATCGCCACTGAGTCTAATTTGTGCTAACTCATTAAGTTGCATCGTTTGCTTTAATGTCTTGTGACAAGCAATCACTAAGCAAAGGCGCCTTAAGTCCTTGCGAGTCTTTTGATTGATGATTATTGCGGGCGACTTTGAAATTGATGGGTTTTTTTCGCCAGTTCTGTCATTTACCGACTTATTGTTTCTCCGATACTTATAAATGTGAGCCGGCTTTAAAGGCTTTAAAACGCCGTGAGACGAAATCGCTTTGTTTAAAATTCGTTGGCCTTCGCGAATTCCGAAATAGTTTAGTTTTGTTAATTTTTTTAATGGGATAGGAAGGCAAACGAGCAGGCATGTCACCTGATGGAAAGAAATCAGTAACACCTATAGACATCCGCAGTGCCATAGCCATTGCAGAAGCGGTGCCGGTCTTTAGGAAACATCTAGGCTTATTTTTGAAGATTTTAATGTCGTATCAGTTTGGAAACACCGCTTAAGGTAGTTGGTTCTATGGAGCAGTGATACGTGCAAAGTAGTTTCGGGTAAAACGCACCGTACTAAATCGCCATTCATCCAGCCGTGGGGATGAAACTTTTTTATGTGGCGAATTGTGTGATAGTGGAATTCAGCGGTTTGAATTATTCCGAACCAATTCCTCGGAGCGCTCCCCATGGTAGAATCAATAATAGATGCTGAGAGATAAGATATCCTTCCGCAGAGCTAAAGATTCGAACTGTTCGGGGAGATCGAAGACGAGACGACGTGAGACGAGATCCGAAGTATTTTGGTTTTTTTTAATATTGGAAGAGCCATTGTCGCAAAAATGGGTCGGCTCGATCGGAGGAGTGCTACATTCTCAGAACATCGGCGCTAAGCGGTAACACTGAATTATGCAGGGATTTGAAACGGCTTGATCTATTTCAATATTTTTTTATTTTGTTCCCTATAATACTCCCTTTATTGTAGATTTACAAATAAAAAATATAGGGAAAACATAAAAAAAAATCTTTTTCTTAATTTTACTTTCAAAAATGACATTCGTGACGGCTTTTAGGTTTAACGGATGTATTGTTATACAAAACTGTCGTTTCTTTCATGTGATTTTGAATAATATTGCATACCTAAGTACACATACCAGGAGAAGATAAATACAAGGGGAACACAAATTGTAGGTGAAACGCAGTTCATCGGGCCATCTACTTATGAATATTTATTAAGTCATTCTCCTCCATTTACGTCGTCTGGTATGATAAGTGGTACAATTTGCATTTGACATTCAAGCTACATAGTTCGTCAATCAGTTATGTATTGTCATACCTTCCCAAAGGCGTTTTCTGTAACTAATTGTATACAATAAGATCTTAGTACATCGTATGTAATGTGGAATTTTTTTTTTATGTTGGTAACTTTTTCGGCTTATTGTCAAACTACAGCATTGCTCAGTAGTTAGAATTATAGACTTCTGAGACAAGGGTACTAGGATCAAACCCCGGTCGAAATTAAAACTTTAAACACTACAATTAGTTTTGTTTAGATACATTTTTTAGTCTCACAGACATTGAATCCCTATTCTTCCCCAATCTTAAAGTAAGAGTCGAAAAAAGAGAATGCCTTTTATGTTTTCGCACACATTTTATTAATCAATACAGCCTTAACAATCGGTAAAGATTTTATTGTAATTGCCACTTTTTGCGGTCGGAATGAGGATCGCAGATTAGATTTAATTACTGAAAAATATGCTTCTACCTATCAACTAATCATTGATCCCATAGTCGCCACTTATGCTATCCACAGAAAGTAATTAGGCAAATATTTGAGGAACTTAAATATCCAGTCAAATCAACATACCGAGTTTTCTTAGAAGAAACTGTTATAGCCGAATGGTTCAGGATAACATCATCGCTAAAGATTGTAAAGCAACCACAGCGACTATGCAGTCCTATTCAGTTTCATCATCGTACAACACAAAATCACTTTCCGTGCGATATTCTTAATTCGCCGACGATTGTAACAAATCACGTAATAGCCTAATGTATGTGTTACTAAAAATATCTCGGTTACGTTTTGTATTGTAACACTTTCTAATCGATTTAGTTCCACCCGAGGTGTTATAGCCTTCAACAAACTGCCAGAGACCACAAAAACTAATGGCTTATAACACTACTAACGAGTGACTTCATTTATTTTTTTCTTTTGTTTTATATGTTTTTTTATGCCAGCTCTATCATACCATAAACATATGAACGAAGAAATAGTTTATTTCAATAGTTACAATTAATTATTTATACCTAACATTTCAATGTCAAAATTGTGAAATCATATCATCATTAACATTAGAATGCGACAGTCTGTGGTTCACCGATTTTTAACTTTGATTGATTCGAAGATGTTAATGCTGGTAGCCTATTGGCTTTAACAGCTTTATCGTATTCAGGGCCCGCGGGCTGAAAGCCCGCGGGCTAGTAAAATATAATTGGGAATCTGCGCAAATCGCAGACTCCATCGGCCTGATGCCGTGTCGGAGGTACACATATGTGTGTGTGCTGATTTTAAACTCGTCATGATTCTACGTTAAACATGTAGGGGAGGTTGAACTTTAGTAACTATAGTCCCTATTAGTCCCATAGACCCTAAGGTCTAGGGGGTGAAAACCGACCGGGTACGTGAGAGAATCTCGTGTAAGCGGCCGGTGTAGAAGTGTTCCCTACTCTACGTGCTCGGCTAGGGCCGGGGTGCGTGTGAGTGTTGGTGTCGTGAGTGGATCCGAACGACGCTGTTTCGTCGTCCGGATCGTGTAACACGTTACGCGGGCGTCGTCTTTTCGGGCGCGCGTTTAAATCGGGTGAATAATTTACCGATTGTACCACCAGTGGATTCGGATGGGATTCGGATCTCTCAAAATGTTTCTTAGAGAGTGTTTTAAAGTGTTGTTTGACGCTCGGCAAGTTAAGGTCGCAGTGGAGGTCAATATTGCGCTGAAATTTTTTAACTTTATGGATTCATTTTCTGCATGAGACAATTTTTTTTTTATCATTAATAGACCTATGCGTCGGAACGAATAGGATAACTTGGCCGAAGTGGTACTTTGCCTACGCATAAATATCAATATTATTAAATATTGTCAACGTATTTACACTGATAAAGTTATTTATTTCATTTGTTTCTCTCCGTTTTAACATTTCGTTAACGTAAACTTAAAGTAGTTTAAACATATTGAGATATTTAACTTTATCATCGTTAAGTTTTTATTATATATAAAAAATTCCCGTCGTCTGTCCCGGATTTTTTTATTTTCGTAAGGCCTGCCTTAAAATATTCTGCCTGGAAATAGTTTGTCTTTATTATCATCGTGTTTAGCTGCAAGTCCAATAGCGGCTTGGCCTTTGTTTAGAAGTTAGGCAGAGTTACCGCCTACGGAGCCAATAGTCGCGAGTTCGATCCCCGCATCGGTATAAACATTATAAGGTCAAATATTTCATATTTATATTCCGAGTCTGGTTAACCACCAAAAATGCGATATATAGGACTGTATATACCTCAAATGCATTGTTCAAATTTTGAGAATATTTGATTCGTAATAACAATTTTATTTAAATTATCGTGGTGTAAAAATTTAAGGGAGAAGGATAAAGGGAAGACCACAAAGAAAGTCTACAGACCAATTGGAAGAAAGAACAGAGATAGAGATGTATAGAAAATTGAAGGAGATAGCCTCGGATGGAAGACAACGAAACTTGCTACATCAACAAGTGCTAAGCACTTCAGTTATGGATGGATGCATAAATGCATTTTAATAATTAATCAATATGTGAAAAAATATTTCAAAATATACGTGGGGGTCGTTAAAAATATAATTTAAATCGATCTTAAACTTTAAATAAATTTCACAACACAATAAATGACAGGCAATGAAGATTTACTTAATTTGCTATATATATTCCAAAATGACTGCAATATATTATAATAGTTTTATTTATTTGCTATTTTGTCTGTATACGAGTGATGCGAATCCGATTAGGTAACAATATTTTTTATTGTATTTTTTATGAGATAGGAGGGCAAACGAGCAAGCGTGTCGTCTGATGGAAAGCTATGAATGCCGCCAATAATTAGGGCACCGATGATGTCAGATGAAACATCGATATGTGTAGGCTTCGTTTTTGTATAATAGGTTCCAATGTCGTATCGGTTCGGAAACCCCGCTGGAGGTAGCTGGAAAATAATAGGTAAATAAAAAATCTGTTACAACAATCGGACCAAATTGAATTATTGCAACAAAAAATATCCATTCTTATTAGTTAGTAACGTACCATACTTAGCTCTGTTTTATGATGAATGGAAAAACGTGACCTGCGAGTTAATGCACGCCTTACTTCTTGTATACCTAATATTTTTGCAAGAAAATCAGTTTCCCAAGTTCACGTACTGAAACTCAAATTCGAAGTTAACTTTCAAACAAAAATTAATTGATTTAACTGTTTAACCAATGTTTGTATATTATCTTAATACTTAAAATATAATTTATTATCATCTGGTATCATCCTCTAAAAAAAATCAAAATTATAAAAATGGTACGTAAAATATTTTATTTTTCTAATTGTACCAAATTTTTTTATTCTGTGAGAACGAAAGTCTCCAGCAATTGCTTAATTCACCGAGATTGAATTTAAATATTTAAGAAAACCTTGGATCGATCCTAAAATTTTTGAATAGATTGCAGAATCCAACACCCTTGACTCAGAAACATTTTTGCTGCCGTTCACAATTAAGATGTCAAATATATACATGCGAGATAACACATCCATTTATTGTTTTTTTTTTTTTTTATTAACTTCAGGAATTAAATCCTCCGATTATAATAACGATTACAATACCTTTTGATAATGACATAATACTTTCTTAGTCGTAGTACTTTCTATCTTTAATTCGTGTTTAAATTTTTTTTTAATTTTTATATGTATAATCAAATCATGAGCCGAATGTCAACAATTTACTAGCACAAACAATATTAGTTTAATTGGGTGGTTATCATGAATTCCAATACTAATAAAAATATTACTGGTTTTATTTAACAAAAACAAAAAACTGTATACATTATTATATTATAAATAATATCAAGTAAAACAGAAATTTCAAATGCGATTTTTTGTATATAATAGTTGCAGGTGAGGCCCTAGCATTAATCCTTAATTAATTTAACCTAATTGTGTTGTAACTAATATAGTGTACCTATTTAAATTTTTATAGTCTACTCATTAATTATTGGAATAGATATTATACATGAAGTTTATTTTTCTTTACCAACTCTTTAATGACTTATCCAATACTTGTAGACGTATAAAATTCCTCTGAGATTAACAATTCGTGGAATTTTAATATAAATTATTTACGTTCCATTAATTTAACTATAAAGTAGATTCGCTTTATTTATATTTGTCTATAATGTTTTCTAGATTTCTTATAACGAATACAATCATTTGAATGAAAAAAAAAGCCGCCAAATAAGAAACCTTTATTTTGTCTTTGCCTCAGATCCTAAGTCGCATTATTGTAACACTATAATATAGTTACTACATATATGTGTATATAATTATATCTATACAATTAAGTACTTGTTTTTATTTAGTTATTTATGATTATTTAGTTCGGTAATGTGATATCAAATATTGCATTAGTACAGTGTACCAAAAATCAGAAATGTAATTGTAATTTATTTGTTTAATTAAATCCAAAAAAAATTGAGTGCCGAGTATTCATTTACTTTATATTTTTCGACTCCTATTGCCTTAATTTATTTTACGTATTCATTTTTAACAATAAGTAACCTTCGTATATATTTTAATAAAATTAATCATTATTTTTTCATACTAAGAGACACAATACAAAACGTTATAAAGCATCTTGTGACAAAAAATGTTCTGCAATTTTTTTAATATACTTTTTTATTTAAATATACTTATTTTAAACGTATCTTTTACAGGGCTACTTCCGGAAGCTCTAAGGACGAAATGTGTCCGGTGCACCGAGAGACAAAAGAAGACCGCAGTGAAAATAATAAGAAGGTTGAAGAATGAATATCCCGATGAGTGGGCGAAGCTATCATCCAAGTGGGATCCCACTGGAGACTTCACGAGATACTTCGAAACTTATCTGGCAAATGAACAGTTTAATACCATTTCTGGTTCAGGTAAGAAACCACACCGCCACTTTTAAGGATAAAAAAAATTGCATTTATCATTTTAAAGGGTGGATTTCACATCAAAACTTGTGAATGTGTCTTTTTTAAAAAACTATCATATTTTCTTATGTACTATAGTCATGGAGTAAGAATCCAGAAAAAGCTGCTAGAAATAAACATTTCGACATATATACCTTATAATATAGCTCTTATAACTTGTCATGTATACTGTCAGTGTCAAATCTACTTTGTCGTCGTGTAACTTTATAATGAATAATTTATGTGTAGTGTATTATAAACAGATGGATAACATATACACCGTGACTTTTTAATTACCCGAGAAAATTAAGTAATATATTCAGTTATCGATATACATTAAATTAGGCGAAGAAAAAATTTTTTATTTTTATGAAATATTTATTAAAAATGTCCTTAATATACACCAAAAATTATACAACAAAAAATCTTGCTAATTCAAATAGACATCATTATCATTCCAATATGAACTGCACCTAAAGCAACCTATATGGTCGCGTAATATTTACAGGATTTCTTTGAAGTCCCATAAAACAATATTTTTGTATGAACGCTATAATATTTGAATGTTGCTTACTGACATACATATTTTTACAAACGCGAATTTTAGTTTTCTCGGGTAATTAAAAAGTCACGGTGTATACAATCAAATACTAAAGTAATCTAAAATCATTCCATGTAAACTACGTATTGTACGAAGTATTCAACCAAAATCTTTATTTTAAGTTTGATTGTTTTTATGGGAAAGGAAGGCAAACGAGCAGGCGTGTCACGTGATATATAGCAATCAACGCCGTCCATAAACATCCGCAGTGCCATAGGCAATGCAGAAACGAGCGGGCCCATTCATGGCACAGACAAATAACATGCCATACAAAGTATTTGTCTGCAATGTGGCCCTACCACTAAAAAATGATTTGCTTACTTGGATCCGTTGTTCTCTACAATATCCATTGTCTAATGGATGCCATTTGCTAGTGTAATAAGCATGCACCTATTTGAAAACCAATTTAAAAAAAATTAAGGTATTTTTTATTTATCTCAGAATAATTTGCCCTTTCGTTTAATATAACCATCATCATGTTAAGAATTTCAAATTATTTTGTTACTACCCTCTATACATGTTTTGAACATCGTTATTTTTTTCTACTCCCAAGATGGAATGACGGTAATTCCGCCTTTTTGTTATAGTTAGCCTTAAGTTGTCATGTTGTGGCGTCTGGACACACCACATTGTTTTTAGTGTGGCAACATTTGACACACAATGCCACGTCCACTTCTCCGTCCGCTCGAAGAGCGACGACACGCGCTATATTGTTCTGCATAATTTAAAAAAAACTGGATTCGTGTATGAATATACTATATGTACAAGCAATAAATACTAATAATCATTGGCTTCCCTCAAAACTGAATAGTTTTGCTGCAATCATACTCTTGGCGGACGGATTAGGAATCGCAAATCTGTAAATGGAAATACAATAGAAACAAGACCCAAGGAGTTGAGGATAGATATATTGGAACAGTGTCTGGAGGTCGATTGTCCATTTCGAAGTTAACGCTCTTGAACTTAATTGTCGATTAAATATAGTTTGGAATATGTAATTAACGATGTTCCGACAACAGCATTGACAAATGACATTTATAATTGTCTATGCTACCTTGAACTTATCTGTGAATGTGGAGCAATAAAAGTTGTTGCTCCAAACAGATTGTTGTTAAGTGTTTCAAAGTCAAATATCTTTTATTCAAACAAAGCTTTTAAATAGCTGTTCGATAGACTGAGTGAGTTTTAAGACCTCATTCGTAAGAGGCTCATTCTTATTTTCAAGCAAATTGTGAATCGACTCGTACAAGGAAGTACTAGACTCTCGTAGAACAGGGCTGTCCGCAGCTCGGAACGTGTATTTCTAATCTACCACGTAATACAAAAATAATCCTTTTTACAAAATATATCTGACAATAACGTATCTTAAAGTAAGACATAAACTAATATTTTAAATATATATCCAGTTTGAATACGTTCCATAAAACCTCATCTTTTATGCAACGCAATATTTTTGCAGCTAAAAATATGTCCTGTAAAATGTATATAATAGTAATAATAATAATAAAAAGTTAAAAAATAAAAGTTAAGTTATAACAAATAAAAAAAAATTATGTTGATCGATTGGATTGCAAAAGATAAATTAATGAAGGACTTATTAACATATGAATGACATCTATTTACTATTTTTTTTTTTATGAAAACTGAAAGAATTTCTTTCTACGACTATCCAGTCTATGTAGTAATACGTATTGACCCGGAAATGAATTAGGTTTGAACAACCCTGTCGTAGAAGATTGAATACTAGGCAGTAATTTTTTTAATGCACTTGAAGTAGAAGCAGAACTCACAGAGCCGGAGGCCCACCTCCTTTTCCCTATCTTTGTTTTCATCTTTTCGCCGTTAGCTTTCTAATCAAATCAAATATATTTTCTACATTAGTTAGAATGTAGGAAATATATTTGCATTGCTTTTTCTCTATTACTATCATCATCAGCATCAATCTACGACAGCCCACTTCTATATAGTCCTTTCCTAAGCGTGATCTAGCTTCTGCTACACACATCCAGTATCTGCCAGCTGCCAGCACAGGTAGTCACTTTGTATCACCAGCGAGCGCCCCAAATTACGTTTTCAAGACGCATTCCACTCTAGCATTCGTCAACTCCAGCGGTAGTCGGTCTTTTCTCTACGACTTTAATTGAAGAGGGCATAGACAATGCTTTTTTTGACTCTAAGATTAGTAGTATTTTACAGGTGGCGATAAACCAGTACGTCAACAACCTCCGTCACAAGCACCGCTTCCGCAGCCAAACTTGCTGTCAGTTGTACCAGCTGTACCGGAGACTCCTCGACCAGTGGCTACGGTGCCTACTATGATGAGTCAGCCGCCTACACCTGTGCTATCGACACCCCCGCCACCATTGCTCCTTAACAGGTAAGGATTGGTTACAACTACAATCCACCGTACAGATTCAAATCAAATCATCATCTTTAGCCAGAAACATTAACTGTAACTACACATACGCCCCCAAGTTTTAGAAAATTCCACATAAATTTATAAATTCCACATTTTTTTTCCACATCATTTTTTTTCCTGATAGCGTATGTGGGTCGCCCAACTGGACGACGTCCTGTGAGGCGCCCCAGATACCGCTGGATGTCTGTAACTGGCAGGAGGTGGCGCAGGACAGGGTTAAGTGGCGTAAGATCTGTTCGGAGGCAAAGATCAATTTTGGGTCGCTGCGCCAACATAGTTAGTTAGTTACTTGGTTATTTTTTAAATTTGTCTTGGCACAAAGGCGAGGGAAAATGTAAAGAAAATATTTAACGTCAAACTTATTATCCCTAAATTACTTATCATCCCACATCATATATAATATTATTTCGTATAGTGTGAGCAGGAATGCGAAGGGCCAATTCCTTTCCCCTTCCTTCTTCCTCTCCCATTTAATCCTTCTTCACCTTATATAACTAACAACTTACCATTTCATTTTCAATCGTTACTAAAATACTTTTTTATTCATCCACTCAAGTATAAATACATTTTTTAAACTTATAGCGGATGACACTTGATTTGAATACAGGTTTTTCAAATATTCATTCATTAACTAATTGATTTTAGTTTTATATGGGAAAAAAATTCTCTTATATAAGATATTTATTTCATAAAAAAAACATACCACGCCATAAGCGGCACAAATGTGTTGCCGACCTTTCATGAACACATGTAAAACACCGGCCGGTGAAATACTAACATATATTTATACATTAATTACGTTAACATAATAACTATTATTATATTATACAAGTATTACTCTGTAATTAATGACGGACATCTCTTAACACCACATTATGTTCAAGGTTGAACAAGCAAGGTAAAATAATATAAAATATAATTTTATTGAATAAAAACATGTATGTGTTATAAATGATTATTCAAAGAAAAATAATAAAAGATATTAACACGCTTTATCGCAATGTTAAGACAAGGCGATTATATTAATAGGTTAAGAAGTTAAAAATTATGCGTTTCATGGAAACTTTTGACATTTTAACAAATATTCACGTTTTGGAAATTCCATGATCGGTTCTGAGAATTGAAAAAATAATCGATAAGTTTACCTGAACATACACATACTATAACAAAAAACATACATAAGTGCAGCGGCTAACTATTACTGTAATTCGCATTAACAAAAAAAAATCGATTACCGGCAGCGAGCCACAGCTGTTCATAAGCTTCTCGCAAAGTTGACTGAATCACCTATAGTCGCCGCTCTAAGCAATCGTTACTGACTAGTTAATATATGGCTGTTATTTTTTTTTTAATTAAAAATAATTTAAATCATAATAAAACACTGTTAATATCGATTTTTATGTCTTTGTGGCATATGTAAATATAGTATGATTTTATTTTAATCTATGTAAAACGGAACACATTCGCACGAGGCGGCAAAATAAATATTATTTGGAACTTTTCCCGCCAATTTACATCAGTGACGAATCGTATAATATTATCAGTTATATTAGTTAATTGTGTTGGTGTATTGTACAATATAGTTCGATTAAGACTTATAAGTGAAATGATATGAAATAAATGCATGTATCGTGACTTTTTGACTTAAAAAGTCCATAGAAGGTTTTGGTAGAATAGCCACCATTTTATCAAGACGTAACGTGACCACCCGACTAGATATTTCAAGAGATTTGATATTGTTCTATTTTACTAGACACTGGCATAATGGTTTTTATTAATTGCCATCAAAGAAAAGAAAAGAAAAATATTATTCGTAGCGCGGGAAACGGTAGGGTCAATTTCATCAATTGACCCTACCGTTTCCCGCGCTAATGCTTGCTTAATTTTATAATTAAAATTATGAAAATAATCATTTTAATTAAATAAATTTTACTTTAACGATACTTAAATGTAAATAATGATATTTTCTACATTGTATATTAAATCCTCCTGAATCTCTGGAAAGAGGAAAAAGAGAAGAGAGGAGCATCAGCAGACGTAGACTAATTTATTTATGAAATTAATGCTCTTCATTATCGTTCGTTAGCTTTGTCTCGCTTTAACTTTAGATTTAAGCACCTTGTTTCTATTTCACTAACATATTATTTTGATATTGAATTAAAATGGATAAAATAAGGTCAACAGCTTTTTAAATGTGAAAATGCAAATGTTATTCAGAATGTCGCCTACTGCTTCTTAATAGTTACCTACCTTGTGGCCAAAAATTAGATTTTATTATCTACTAGCCGTTACCCCGCACCACTAAATAGTTACAACTCTATAATCCTATTAACGTTTTCAACTCAATCATACTTTTTTTTTAATCTGTGGTCGGAGCAGCGCTAAGTCAGCAATTTCTAAATATTGCTTTCATTGGAGACTATTATTTTAGTTAGGAAATGATGTTTCTTTGCGGTTAGCGCCTTATTTAAGTTGACATTTTAAGGACAAATGTGAGAATCTATATCGATAGTTGTCTATAGCCGTCTGTAATTAGTCATTATTTGGAGAGAAACATAACAGAACTGTGTTTCTTCACTCAGTATCCGACTATATTATTGATAATTATTAAATTTATTCGTGATTAACAAATTAACCGTGATTTGAAATAGCACCCGCGCGTTTATTTCATAAATATCTGGTAAAAGTTGTTTAACTTTAAAGATGGACTATTTGGCGCAACGCCTTCCACATTTACGTGTATAGGTAGATATTATTAATCTGTGTTCTTAAATATACATTCCTCAAAAACTAGCATCTAAATTGGCTGCCTTACGTAATTCTATCGAAGCGTTCAAATATTTTAGCAGCATAGCATCGTACTCGCGTGTTGCCGTATAATTAAATACTTTTTGCTTCGTTACCTTAAAACACCGTTTACAGTTTTAAAAAGAATTAAAAAACTGGTTATTTGGTCACACATTGCTTAATTTTGAAAATTTAATTATCTGTTTTTTGCTGACTGTAATTAGATATAAATAAAATGCCATACTCAGGTAACATCTATTATTAATGCAACTTGTTATGAGTAGTCAGTTTGTTACGGCACAATTCTTAATAAAATGATATCCTTTCAGCCAAAACTAACATAAAATTATTACAGTGATTTTAAATAACTGCTGTATGTGCATTTGTTTCATTTCACTTCTACGCCTTAATCGAACTAATTAGAATAATGCGCCGCTGGAATTATATACAATATGTGTAACTGATAACAGAAATAGAAAAAAATTGGCACGAAAAATATATTTAATTACGTGTATTTTTTATTGTATTATATTAATAGACCATATATAACTATAAAATAAAAATTAGACGAATGATCAAAAAACTTTGATGGCATTATCTTAGATATTTCTTTTGTCGTATGTTTTTTTTTTGTCAAACATAATTATGTTTCGTGGCCTAGTATCATACAATCAGTAAAAAAATTCATGGACAGTTTTATCCAATTTTATATATATTATTATACGTTTATATAAAAATTAGATAAAACACTAGAGTTTATAATAGTTATATAATAAAAATTGAAATGGACCCTAGCATTCAGTTCAAGAGGCTATAAATAATACAATTAAATTAAACTAACTACATGAAGCCTCACTGAAAATAATCCAAAAACGAAAAGAAAATTAACTATGATAGAAGACAATTAAATATAATCATAAGAGCTACGTGTCGATCTCAATCCTACCATAGACAATTACGAAAGCGTCAGGAGACAAACAATATCAATTCAATTAAACATCAAGTGTAATAACTTGTTGCATGAAGAAATAAAAACAAATTATAACTATTTTTTTAATGCTGGCCAGCCAGGCTCGTGATAATGACTGGATCATTATCACAATCAAATGTATTGCTTATTCGATACTACTAGCATAGCTAATACAAAATACTGCTGTTATAATTCCCACGAAGTTGCGTGGCAAAAGGCAAAAAGATGTATGCTTATAATTACTGCATTCGTAATGCATTTAGTAGAATTAACACTTCATTTAAAGAAATATATGAATTAGATAGTATAAATGTAAAGACGTTACTGCGGTAAAAGACATTTCGTGCTTATAGACAAGACGACTTTTTGCCTCTGTGGTAAGAATGTCTGTCTCTTAAGCCATATATTCTGGGTTATATTCTGGTCCAAAACTAATATTTTATCACGATATGCAATACAAAAATTAGCGTTGTAATCCTGTACGAAATTTTTGGTTTGTCTATTTGTGTATGTTTGAAAGCCATCTATCTGAAATATAGAATGACTGCTTATAAGAAATAACTAACTTTAGACTTGCGATGAATTATGGTCGGAATTCGACCGTATTTCTATATTAAGTTTTTCCTATTTTATCTCTCTGTATTGCTTCTCTAATTCATTTTTAACTATGACAAATCTCAGACTTTGTGGACGACTGTCCACAAAGTCTGTTTTGACTAAAAGTCTTACTTAGCTAAGATCCGCGACAAGCAAAACAATAACAGAAAATTAATAATGTGTGTTTTTTGTGCTGGATGTAGTGGATGTATTTGGAACTTAAACCAAAAACTTACTGACAATCGGCCATCAACTCTCCACTCACCAACCACTATACACAACACCAAACACACATTATCACTTTTTCATCTTGTAAACGACACGTGGTTCGCTGCAACACGAGGCATCTTCAGGTATAATAGACTCTACGGAAGACAACCGAAAAGTTACAGAAGACTTTTCGGTTGTCTTGATTAATTTTCTGTTTTTGTTTTGCTTGTCGCGGATCTTAGCTAAGTAAGACTTTTGACTGTCCACATAGTGATGGATTTCCGCAAAGTAACGCCTGACTCCATTAATAATCTCAGACTTCTCTGTGCATTAAAATGGGAAATAATCATGTGCTTAAAAAGGGAAAAAAGGTTTTTATCGCTCTGTAGTATATAGCATATATTAATGATCGAAATTGATAATGACTGAAATTGATAAATGTACAAATACACATTTCAGGTTCGGCGATGACGGCGAACTATTGTTGAGCAGTCCATCGTCAGCAGCGGCGACTCCAAGGTCAACGGTTGCAACTGTACCTACTAGGTGGGCTACTACCTTGGGACCAAGGTAGATACTCATATCATTAATATATGATCAATATGACACTCATATGTGGGTCATAATGATCATATAATAATGACAATACTTGTAGTTGACCCCGCGCATGAAATCTTCGCCATCTGGCATGTTGATTCCACCGTCATTGTACCCATAGTATTCTATAAATGGACTTACTTGTAAACATTTTGACACCCATCTGTCAATTTGATTAAGGTATTGGATTAAATTCAAAATTCAAAAAGCAAACGTATTATGCACAGCTAGGATCGTGATATGGTTTCTTTCCTTGGATGCCTAAATGTTATTATTATTATTATTTATTATAGATTACATTATTATACGACAAACAGAAACGTAAATTAACTTTTTCTGTATACCGTCGTAATGAAGTGTGAGTGTAGGTATAGTGCACATACACACACACAATTTGCACACGCACCGTGTGCAAATTGTGTGTGTGTGTGTAATATGATATGAGCGTACGTGTGTGTGTGTGTGTGTATTATGGGTATTGTGTTTTGTGTCAACTACCGCCCGTCACCCGCCACCCACAGCGCGCCGCTACATCCGTTCTATTGTAGATCTACTGAAGAAACGGTGTAGATGTGTGCGTATATGTGTTTGTATAAAGCATGCTCTGTTTTTAATCTATTTGGATTTTTTTTAATTATTATACAAAGAATTATCTTATCTCTCTTTCACTCCTGGGTTTGCTGGAAGAAAACTCTTTTCTTTCCTTTTAATTCTTGTATGTCGTGTTTTGTGTACAATAAAGTATTACATAAATAAATAAATGAAAGAATTGGTTTACACCGGAACGAAGGATTAATAACCCTAATATTATTTAGATAGTGTTTGTTTTTATAGTTACAATATTGTTATTAACAGACAACTATGTAAATAAATCAGGTAATTGTAATATTGGAAGTGAAAGATACTTACGTAAAATCCATGTTTGTAAATACGCTATCGTCTAAAACTTCGTCATCAGTAACCAGCGGTAGTCTTTTGAAAATATATTGTCCTCAAAATGCGTCACCTAAACCGTTCTTCGGTTACCCAGTCTATGTCATCTGCTTTGCGTAGAGCATGCCATTGCTGTTTTGTTTTCTCAAGTGACTATATAACTTTAGTTTTTTTGTGTACAGCTATGATTTGCTGAGCATTTTGGAAGAACATTCCAAAATGATGAAGATAAATTGTAAAGATTAATATTTGTTTAAATGAAAGGGCCTTTATTTAAAAAAGGCTTGAAAATTGACAGTAAAATTGACTAAATAAAAAAAGGTTAATAAATATTTTTTCTAAGTGTGCATTATGTGTGTGGTGGCTAAATTTATTTTTCTTTGTAGAAAATTTAAATATCAGCAATATTTCACTTCACGAGATAAAATACATTTGTCAAGTATGATAAAATATAATAAACGACAATCAATCAAGAAAGTCACAAAATTTATGCCTTTTACACAACATTTATTATTTTTAAATCGAAATGAACCCATATCCAAAGCAAATTAATTCGACTTATCTTGTCTTAAATGTGATAAAACCCTTTCGTAGGTCGTGCAAGAACGATGTTATCCCAATTTATTTATCTTCGGTAACAATAGCAATTGACGGGTTTCGAAAATATACTGCTTACATATTTCACAATGATAGCAGATAACTAAAACAAGTAACTTATCGAATATCGGTACAATCACCAACTTTAATGGTGAATTTGCCCTGTGTAGCCATTAAAAATATTTCTATAACCAGTCGATCCCCTTTGACATCTTATCCCCGCGCCCGTACCTGTACCGCGCGGGCGAGGACTCATTTCTGTGCTCTAATTAGATTTCATAGAGTATTAAATCAAACTCCTGAACTAGTGCAGTGGTACTAAACTTTTCGTAGCAGGCGTATCACCTGATAGAAAGCACTCAACGCCGCCCATAGACTTCCGCAGCGTCATAGGCAGTGCGGAAGCGTTGCCGACCTTTAAGGAAAGTATCATTATGGGAGTAGAAATGGGAGGGAGAGAGGAAGAGGGAGGTGGGAGGGTGTTGGGCCTTCGGAACTCGGCCGCTCACCGTACGAAACGCGGTAGGTAAGCTACCACTCAGGCGCCGGTTTTCTGCGGGAGTGTGGTACTTTCCCGGGCGAGCCGGCCCATTCATGCTACAGACAAATATTATGCCATTCTTGACAAGGTATTCGTCTGCAGCGTGGCTTTACCACAATTATAACTGGTATACCAATGAAAATTTGGAACAAAGTATTTTCAAAAGAGAAAAATCTTGGCTACTGGATGATACCAGGGTATTGCATGTTAGGGGTGGGACATGTGTGGGTGGGCTGTTGGGACATGTGTGGGGTGTGTAAAAAATATACATTAGTAAAATTATAAAAATCGATATTTTATGCTTGTGAAGTGTCAGAATTCATTTACTTTTTGCTTTAAATCCTACAACTTTGACTAGGATAAAACACACTGGCAAAATATTACATGCTTATGTTCGGGGAAAAAATATAAACTTAAACGACCATATTAAACCTGTTTTATTAATCTTTATTAAAGGTTTTACCAAAACATTTTCCAGTTTAAAGCGAGATTCACGGAAAATTTTAACAGAAGCAATTAAATACGATCAACAACAAAAAGGATGTTATAAATTCTATTGCCCTGTTATTAGTCTGATTATGTTATTACGTTAGCACCTAGCTGCAAGCTAATTTTCGTCAATTAATTTTATCAAAAAATTTTCAAATGTTGCCAAATTTTTTCTATCCATCATGATTAGTACAGCTTGTCAACTATTGAATTCCTTCGTCGCCATCTTGTTAAAATTGTTGCTGCTTTACCAAAACATACATGGACTATTACAGTCAAGTTAAAAAGAGACGATACACGCATTTACTTTACTTCTACGTCTTAATCAAATTATATTGAGTAATATGCCGCCAGAATTAAACAATATTACTGATAATAACACGAGATAAAAATGAAATAAAACTCAACGTCATTGATAAAACTAGGCGGAAGAAGTCCAAGTACTAAATTTTGTTAATGCACTTCTCATGGTCATTAAGTATAATGATTATGCTATTGTTAAGTAAAATGTAATAATAAGAATCTATAAATTCACATGTCAGCTTGTCACGTTACATCTTGATAAAATGGTGGTCATACTACCAAAACCTTCTATGGACTTTTACAGTCAACTTAAAAAGTCACGATACACGTATTGATTTCATATCAGTCCACTTATACGCCGTAGTCGAACCATATTGTACAATACGCCTATTACTAGCTAGACTATAGCTTCTAATATTGCGTAAATCCACAGGTAATGGTTATTTGGTTAGTAGCTGTTAGTTCGTTTGCTTTTCGATAAAAAATATTAAGTTTTACGAAAATGGTAACGTTATTGGGTTAAATTTTCAGCGCATTAATAGAATAAGTAAACAATTTTATAATAGTAATAGGTATATCAGGAGATAATTTATTTCTTTTTATTATACCATAAAACAAATATGGTAATATTTGTTTTATGATATAATATCCATCTTAATCAGTTACCTGCTAGACTTCAAATATCTACCAAATCGGATTGGTTTATTTCAGTAAACACACAATAGGGGACAAGTTAGTTAGAATATAACAGAAACGGGCATCTTCCCGGCTGATAATCTATTTTCTTTCATTTTCTTTGATGGCAATATAGTTATAAGTGTTATACCAGTGTCAAGTAAAATACAATAATATCAAATCCTTGGAATGTAACTAATAAGCTTGTCACGTTACCTTTTGATAAAATGGTGGCTATTCTACCTAAACCTCTTTTTTAGTCAACTTAAAAGCCAACACATACACGCATTTATTTTATATCACTTCACTTATACGACTTAATCGAACTATATTGTATCTTACGACACCGAAGTTAAACAATATATCTGTATTAATAATATAAAATAATGAAAATTAAATAAAAACACAACGATACTAATGTAAATTGGCGGGAAAAGTCCCGTTTTTTCTTTTATAGCAAGTATGCCGAGATCGTAGCAGATGGAGATCTGTGGTCTGTGTCTACCCCTACGGGAAACAGACGTGACGATATGTATGTATGTTTTCTTTTATATTGTCTATTTACATCTAAATCTTTATTTCCAGACCAACACCAGTGGAATGGTCAGCCGTTGCTTCCAACAAGAAGCCGACACGATCCCCGCCACGACCCACTGACATACCAGAGCCTTACTCCACGGCCATCACGCTGATCGACCAGATAGGCACGAAGATTATCAAAACAACGGAACTTGTGGCCGACTTGCTCAGGAACACTGTACGTGCGGTCGTTGGCTAAACACCGTCCATATTTATACAGATTAAATCTGTTCGATTGAATTTTATTTACGTTACAGATAAAGGGAGTAGCATGATTTTGGCGGTAAAAACGAAGCATATTATAAAAATCAAACGAAAAATTTTCGATACGTTTCCTATTTTTTAATTTTAAGCCACGGTTTGCCTGTAGGTCTAGTCAGGAGTATGTAAATAAAATTTGCTGGTATAAGCATTTAAAATTAACAAGTAAATTTTTATAAATACCTTCTACCGAACATCTTTATAAATATAGTAATTTACTAAAATCAGTGAAATAAATAACTAGAAACTAATATAGTGAAGCCATTTCAAGTATCAGCATCATTTTCCCTCCCAGAAAAAAAATGTAGTTTAAACGATAACATAAAATAGGTTAGATGTACAAAGTATTTATTTTAAATAATTTTAAGCGCGAACTTCAAACTCGTTTACTAATAATATATATAACTATGTTTATATTGCGTTTGTCTCCATATGAAATATGAAAACGTTATATCTAGATGTTCTTATATCTACAACACAAGCTCTTTAAATAAACAACAAAATTAAATAAACATTTTCACGTTCACTTTTTTATCCATAGACACAAAAACTTTTAGACTTTTCCCGCCAACTTACATAAGTGTCGTTGTGCTTTTATTTCATTTCTATAATCTTATATAATTATCAGTTATATTGTTTGATTTTGGTGGCGTATTATGTAATATAGTTCGATTAAGGCGTATAAGTGAAGTGATATGAAATAAATGCGTGTATCGTGATTTTTTAAGTTGATTGAAATAGTCCATAGATGATTTTGGTAAAATAGCCACCATATTTTATCAAGACGTAACGTGACAAGCAAACTAGTATATTCCACGCTATTTGGTATTATTATATTTTACTTGACACTGGCATAATAGTTATATAACTAATTGCCATCAAAGAACTCAAATACAACTTTTCGCGTTTTGGTTAATTTATGTTTAGATTTACATAATTTTAATAATCTTCAATTTAGTTATATTATTTTTTTTAAATATAATTTTTCCAATTCCGCAAAACTATTAATTATGTGAACAATGTAGTAATGGAATGTAAAAAAATTAAATGAACTTTTGGTATTGTTATTGTATAACGACATCTAGTGATTGGTGATTTTTTTCGTTTCACTATATTTTTATAATTTCAGTGAGAATGTATGGTATCAGTAGCGTAGCGAGGGGGGGGGGGCATCATGCCCCGGACGCTACTCACAAAAGGTATAAAATATAAAATATATTATTGGTAATAAAATATTGCTGGATAAGTTTTATTTTCATTATAATTGATTTCTGGAAAATATAAATTATAATAAAAATAAATTAAGTGCCAGTGTAATATAATAAATGTTAATTCGTAAATAAAAAGGAAAAAAGGAATACTAATAATCTTAATCAAACTGTATTAATATATTCATAATAGAAATGGCACGTCTTTTCTACTGGAAGGGCTGACTCGACCTGTGTCTGTCTGTCAGCACTTCATTAGGGCATCTAAGCTGTGTGGCTACATAAATTATCTCCTTTCTTGATTTGTCTGATAAAATATTATGTTATAATAAATATTTGCAGCGTACAGAGTGCAAACATTCTTTCTTTCAGAACCCTATTTATTTTTATTTCTTAAACGCAACCTAGCTTACCCTTGTCATTTTAAAACGATTTATTAATTTGCGATATTTATTTATTAATTTACGAGTATATTTTACATATAATATTATATGGTTTTCGAATGGGGGGGTACGCGAGTTAAGCTCGCTACGCCACTGTATGGTGTTAATTAAAATACACTACATTTCATGCCCTGTAATATTGATAACATTCAACAGAAAAATAATATATATTATAGAAAAATAAAATAATATAAAGATCAATAAGTTGATTGTTAATTTTACAAGCAGTACGCATGGCCTCAACTGGATTAACACGCAAATGCACGCGTCAACTAACGGGTTAAAAAACGTACACTGCGATAATTGATAGTAGATAGCTGACGTGTCTTTTACTTAAGGAATACTGGGATAATCAGGAGCACAAACGAATATGTAGGTTGGCTGGCGGTTTTTGATTCTGACTAATCTACCCTCACTACTGTATATATACTGCATATATTACAATACCTTTAATTAATTTCCTTTTACTCTTCTTATGGAATTAAAGTTTAATTTCAGACAAGACCTTAGCATTATTCTTACCACATTGTTTTTGTTTAAACTATAACTTAATCCAAATTAACAATTCTTAACACAATTCGTATCGTATATCGTATATATGTATGTTTGTAGTTTTTACTTATGTTTCTTTGATTATTATATGAGAAATGACAGAAGTTATGTTTGGCGTGACAATACAACATTTTATTATAATTATTATTATTTGTTATACTCTCATAAATTGTAAGTGTTAAATTATTCAAATTGTTTATATTTAAAATGTAAGTTATATTTTAATTTTATTATTAGATCGTACTTTAAGGAAATATAAAATAAGTTTTGGAAACGTTTTTTATTTATATTTAAAACGCCTGCCGTATATTTTCTTGCATATTACAAGTACGCTTTTAAGCTATTTTTTTTAAAAAAAGACAAATACAAGGCTGTGCTTTTCTAAAGCACAACTTTGTCCATTACACAGTCTTGTGGTCAGTAGTTTTTTGCACAGAAACTCTTTCTTTCCTGTCGAAAAGCTTTGCCACTCTCAATTAAATCTTTCCATGAAAGATCCGTCGAAATTAATTCAAATGTGTTTAATATTAGCCGTAGCAGTAATATTTATTATATTTAACACTACGGCTCCAATAAGTCGACTCGACCGAGAAAGTACTGCCATCTCATAAAATATTGGGGTTTATCTGTGGTACTGCGTGTCATATGGTGAGTACAGGGATCGAAAAAGCTGAAATATTTTACTTTCCTTTATTTCCTTCTTTCCCTTCCATTACTGCCTTCATCCCTCCCGTTACTTTCTTCGTTCCTTCCCATTGTTATTCTCCAGCTAGTTATTCTCCATATACAGATTTCCATGGGCGACGGTGATTTACTAGCTTTTTGGCCTAACTCTTTGTAATAAAGTAAGTTTAAATGTTTTTTAGCGTGGATAAATTGAGACAAAATCTTTGAATGTTTTGGTTCTTGAAAAATGGTTGCTGAAAAATAAATTTCACAATTACAAGAAGACACTATATCATCTGTCTTATTATTAGAATTCATATATCCACACAAAAAACTTATTTTCTTTTATAGTTTGAGGAACTTTTGTAAAACCATTTTTACTTTAGGTATAAAAAGAGGTATTTTAAGAGATACATATTAAGTATTCCATGGAAAATACTTTAGGATTATCCGTTAAATAGAATTAAAGGAACGAAGTGAGAGAAAATGTTTCTTTGAAGTTACAAATTCTAATAATTAAACCGACGATATTTTGAAGATATTTTTTATGTATTAATAGATATATTGACACGGGCCGGTTATATAACACCAGCTACACAGAGACGGCGTGCCACGGTCATTGCAACCATTCGAAGTTCTTATTAATTCCGGATTCTGTGACCTTAGTTTAAGTTACATTTCAATGATACTGACCCTTCTCTTATAACTTTAATTTTTATAGAGCGATATACTTAAGAAATATGTAGTAAATCATAAAACTTGATCCACGTCTGGAAATAGGCCTTACGCAAAATTGTGAAGTGTTGTCGTTATTAGATTTTTCCGCCCGGAATTTCGCACCTCTGTTCCATTTAAGGCATGCCGGGCACTCAGGGCCATTTCCTTTTGACCTTTTTCCATTATGTTTAAGTGTCTGAATTGATAACTTTGATGGTCTGCGAAATTTCTGGTGGATAAGGCAAGGCAAAAGCACTGCAGTGAATCTCCCTTGATTTAGTGCAGTGCTTTCTCGTTGCCTTCTGCACCAGACATTTTGCAGACCATCAAAGGTGGAAAAGTTGGTTACCTGGGTTATTCCATGAGACATGATAGGACGACTAGCAAAAGAAATTTATGTTGCGAATGTGGATGGAAGGGTCAGTAGATGAAGACTACGGAAAACATACCTTGACCAAATTGCTGAAGTTCTTAAGAAAGACCAGGTCAAGAGTACCCTTAACCAGCGGGGTTGCATGAGATCGTAGCAAATGGAGATCTGTAGTCTCTGCCTACCCCTACGGAAGACAGGCGTGACGAAACGTATGTATGTATGTACATGATACGATCAAATTACTGCGAGTGGTCATGATGGGAAAATTCAAGTTGGTCGAAGAAGCAAGGCTTAGCTAGGTAATATCAGAAAGCGGACCGGGGTAGCGAGTGCTCCAGAACTGTTACACCTAGCGAAACAAAAAACATAACTTTCATATGCTGAATTGACTGCCAACCGTTTGGCCAACATTGACACTGCTAGTCGGAGAGGCACTCTTAGAAGAAATCGTAATTCAATTGGAGATTACAGATTGTTTTTAAATCTCAATTATATGCTGCTGCCCATCTACTGGTACATAATCGGTATATAATGGCCTCGCATGATACCCACGAGAAGCAATATGAAACTCATTTTTTTTGCTGGAAACCATACACCATGCCCAAAAACATTTTAAACAGCACCGGAAAAATAACGACTTTTTTCTAAACTAAATTCTTATGTTTTTTTAAATAGATAATGTACAAGGAAAGGACATCAGGTTTGAGCGCAAAACGGTTAAGGAGAATACCATATTTTTTGAAACTGGTACGGATGAGGTAAAACTTGAATGAATCATAATACTTAATTTGATATCTGTTAAACGTACCTTTTATTATTTAGTAGAATCAGTTATGAATTTTAAAATATATATTTCCTTCATAAGTGAACTCATTAGAAAATAGATATATATATATATATATATATATATATATATATATATATATATATATATATATATATATATATATATATATATGTATGTATATATATATATATGTATATATATATATATATATATATATATATATATATATATATTATATTCTATTATATTCACACCTACTAAATTATTACGATACCTAAGGTCAACAAGTCAACAGATCATACCTACGCTTATCTAATATCAGCCTTTTTGTTGGGATAGTCATTGAAAAGATACTCTTATGTTAACATATTTTGTTAAGTTGCTTTGATTCGTGTTTGATAAATTGAGAATTTGTTCTTACCTATCTCGGTTTTTTGTGGCAAGCTTGAGATTACTTAAAATTTGAAAAATTTTAGATCAAAAGCGGACACAGTTAACAGAACAGAACTAGTATTTCTTCACTTCAAATATTTAATGGGCAGCATTGCCCGTTAAATATTTTCTTTCCATCAAGTGACACAATTCCTCGTTTGCCTTCCAATCCTAAAAAAAATTATGTCTATAATCTTACATGGAAACTTTTATGATAGTCAATTTTTAATAGGTATAGAATCATATAAAATGTGTTTCTATATATTTTCCTGTTTAACCCACAATAATGTGGGCATTTCATTTTTATTTGAAAATTAGTAATCTGAGGACCATTTGTCTTCAACTTGACTCAGGCAGTTTAATAGCTAAGAGGCAAGAAAGTGAACTATTAATTATAATCAATATGTTAAAATTAATAATTGTATTTCAGAATACAATTTCAAATAGTCAATGTTTTTTAGTTATATTAAATATTATTTATATCTTTGCCTTGCCCTATTCTTCCATACTAATAGTCACAATTAACAGGTTTGGCGAGCCCTGATTTTAGTAACTATTAAAGTTGTATTAAATTTCCCATGTGCTATTTTTTATGTGCTACTAAGTTCTTATAATCTAGGATTTGTTCCAAAATTTGTTTGTTCTGATTTTGAAAAAAGGATTAATAAAAAAAATATTTACTTCAAACATTTAATAACATGTAAAATATAAGTCCGATTGTATTTTAAAAATATCCTTATACAACTAAATAAATATATTTCCTGGAAATTAAATTTCAGTTTAAAGTAATGAGATTGTTCCCTTGATATTTTAAGTGTTATAGACACCTAAAGCACATTTATATTTAGTTCTTAAATATTACAATATTCAAATGCATGGCTCTGCAGCACAGCTATTTCCAAACTAGTTACTAACAAAGTTATTGTCTATACAAAATATTTTTGACAACTAAAAAACTGAATCTGAATTTTAGTGAATAACTAATTCAGTAACATTGTTCTTGGTTACAAGTGCAACCAAACTACCATTCACAGGTCGCTCCTCTCCCTTCATCCACTTTTCGAATAGCTGAGCAACATAAGATAGTGGAGTCCATGTACTGAAGTCTGCTTTTGGCATCCACTTTCTATTCATTTCAGTATCCAAAGTTATAGGCATTATTGCTACTGCCAAAGAATTCTCAGGCAGACCCGAGTCTTTACTTCCAAGGGATTTTGTAAGCTGGTGAACCGCCGCTTTAGCCATTCCATATCCAATCATACCTGGAGTACCTTCCAGAGCAGCTTTAGCGCCAGTTAAAGCTATTAAGCCGCCTGGTGTAAGATATTTAGCAGCTACAGTAGCCGCTATGGTGGAACTCCACACAGACTGACGCCACATTAGGTCAGCCTGCTTACTGAGGTCCTTGGCCGCGTTTCCACCAGCCCAACCGCCAGCTACGCAAATCACCGCATTCACTTTTTGACCTTGTAGTGCTGTATCCAACTCCTTCACAACGTATTCCTCTTGTTGCACCCACGAAGCTTCCTTTGGAACCGTAATATTAACATCTGCATTCTCGTTCGGATTTAAATCAATACTAGCCACCCAACAATTTGCCTGTTTAAAATGATTAACACAGGCAGCTCCTAGTGCACCACGACCGCCGTATACAACAATTCTAGTGCTCGCCATAACGTCTACTTCAAAGTGCGTTAAATAACTGACTGACTCAAGTTAATTACTACTTTCCGAGTTAAGCGATACGTAAGAGGAAGTTCGCTATCTTGTTGCGGTATATGGTAACCTCGACTCTCACTTTTTATCGAAGTATTTGACACAAATGACAATGTTACCACGACGGTCAAAGAGGTCAATTATTAACTATGTTAATAAATCTCTGTAGTTATTTTAATGTACATATATTTGAGTTATAATTATGAAGATTCTTTACCATTTTGATAGTTTTTTTTTTATAAATAAAATAAATTTGTAAGTAAAAAAAGAAAATGCTACATAGTTAACGTTTGAAATGAAAAATTTACCTTTAGAAGCATTATCAATGACAAGAAATTAAGATTTTTAATAATAGTGTAATTAGTAGAAATGGTGTAATCGATATATATTAAGATCGATATATCGAAAACTTGAATATTTTGTTCTTCGATATGTTGCATTAATTGAAAAATAAATAAGGGATAGAATAAATAAAGGGTAAATATATAATTGGCCATATTATTAATATTTATTTAAAATTTTAAGAAATATTAAAGAGACTGATGCCTTTTCTCAATATGTTGCAAATCATCATTTAAAATATTTTACATTGCCTTGCTATGTTATGCTAAGAAGGCGTCTTAGCAGTTAAAACATAACTTTTAAATAAATTTGATAATAAAAACTGATGTATTTTATTATTTATTTTTTGTAATTTAATTAATTATTGAATTCAATTTTTTATATAGGCACTCAATATTAATAAGTTTCAAATATGAACAAACCTTTTACACCTTTTTACCTAAAGAGCAGTAAATTAAATATAAATAAATCGTTAAAAGCAGTTATGTAACGAGTAAAGATCCGAACATACAATTTAAAGATAATAGAGAAATATAATGTTTGAAACAAAAGATGTGTTACTTTCAACAAAAGTTGATCTTTTTGGCGCGAATTTACAAAAATAATGTATATTACACAATTATTCGCAATAAAAACATCTTTATTAGCAAATTGATTTGTTTTTGAGACATAATAAACTGTTCTTAGTGTGACAAGATAAACTAGAATTAATTTGATATTTTAATTAAATAATGAAACAGTGAAACTATTCAACTATTATTTGTAACTTCCTTTAATTTCGGACTCATTTAGTTGATTTTGACGAGTTATATACCTCCTTGATGATCAGCGGCTGATAATAGACCCTGGAGTTTTAGCTTATTGGTACTCGTTTTGTCGATACTGCTATACATTATACTTGATGTAAAAATACGCCAGGAGGTATACAGTAAAGCTCTTCAACTTTCACAAACATTTAAATGTGCGCTTATTGGTTGGTTTTGAAAAACCCCATTCATTACAAATATTAACGAGGGTCTGAACTTGTATAATGACTATATATGACTATATATATAAGAAATCATTGAACACTAGCAGTGATATTCTTACGTCGGATGTCAAGCGGCACTTTATGTCTCTGCGTAAGCGGAGTAAATAATAATCTGGAAGTTTTAACGCACTAAAATTTGCCCCACGTTTTTATTTTAGTGTGTTAAAACTCCCAGATTATTATTTACTCCGCTGACGCAGCGACATAGATTGCTGCTTGACATCCGACGTGAGAATATCACTGCTAGCATTCAATGATTTCTTATCAGATGTCAGAAACTCAATAATTTTTAGGCTGGTCTGGTATGGCTAGAACGGTCTGTCTTTTAATAACTTTCTAACTAACCTTTTATATATTTCATTTATCTCCAGAAGATTGTAAGTAATTTTTGGTATATTATTATGAATGTGCACACCTTGTATTTTGGTAAATATATGGTATATTTACCAACATACAAAGTGTGCACATGTTTTAGAAGTGTGTGATATGTTTTAGAAGATAAGAGAAAAAAGAAGACAAAGAAAATAATATAATAAATATATTTTGTAATTTTCACAGAATAAGATATACCCTAGGTGCATTATTCTATACTATTGTATCACGCTGGGCTAAAATAAAACAACCGATATATTTTCATTTTTACTATAAAATGCTACAAAATTATTATTAATTGAAAATTCTCTTAAGTCTAAATTGACTTATCACTTATTAAAATATTACTTCATTGAGATACATTTTATTTAGGTTTCATATTAAAACTAAAAAAGTTTGACTTATTATAAATTACTGTTTGACATGAGATTCTCTCTGATTTACAATAGTTATTAATATTTATAATTTAATGTATTTATGAGTGAAATTATCTATGAATCGTGAATTTATATCATCGTAATAATCTTAATTAATGATGTATTGAGATATAATTATTTTAAAATACAAAATATTTATTTTATAGATCAGAAATTATTTGGGCAAAAATATTTAACACAAATATTATAAACTAAACGTAACTATTACAAAATAATGAAGTTAATAATAAGAGTGATCTTCATTATACGGACTTGTTATTTCAGTGATGATATTTATTTTTATTCCCTTAACATAAAATTTCTGACAAGTGAGCCCGTCTCCTAGTTCTATGGACTAAGTTGCCCAACTTGTATGTCTTTTTTTTTCTATGAACTAATCTACCCTCTTATATTTTAACCGCCTCTCTTACGCACTAAATAAATGTAGGTAGTATCTTATCTATAGTCTAGCTCTACTCTAATACCCACCTATAGTATTTGTCTCGAATTTTCCAATGTGACATATCGTTTTCGAATTAATTATTAATTCAATTTTTGTGATGAATAGAACATATGCTATTTTTGAGAAACCAATTACATGTAAAAAGACATTCATATGTAGAACATATTATATGTTTTAACATTGATTGTTTCGTGTACAAGAACAATATTTTCGGATACTTATGTTTTATTTATAATGTAAGAACAGTGTCGTTTACTTGCATGGAATAAAACACACTTATCACAACATTAAGGGTGATACTGATGATTTTAAAAATTAAACTGGTGTTATTCAATATTTCTGCTTTTCGGTGATCATTCTCGTAATTTATGTTGAAAATGAGGCTGAGAATAACGGCAACTACAGCAGAAATTGCCTACAAAAGAAAACAAAACAATAAAGCATAGACACACACATACTGACGAATCACACAAAACAATATCTCGAACTGAAACAAAAAAGTACTACAATTAAATTTAAAATTTAATTCGCAAATTAGACAATAGATTTGTTTGGACATGTCGTGTTAGTTAAATAAATGTAATGTTATAATAATATGAATAAAATATCAAAATTCCTATGATTATTTTATTTATTAATTGATCATAGTGAATTTTAAATTAAATAAATTATCATTTGTACAATTTTTGGACGGGATGAAAAATTAGTAAAGTATATAAATATAGCTGTTATTGATCTGGAATATAGATTGGTAAAATATTAAATTTTGATAATTGTTACGGATAGGAACGCAAACGAGCTACCGTGTTGCCTAATGGGAAGCAATCAACCCACCCATAGATTTCTGCAACACCATAGGCATTGCAAAAGCGTTGCCGGCCTTTGAGAAATGTGTCGGTTTGATTGATGTGTACGATTGAAAACATTATTACATATAAGTGCAAATAAATATTAAAACTATTAACTATAACTAAATAAAATCGCAACAATAAATAAGGTACGGACGGAGTTATGTAGAATTTAAATTCTTCTGTATTCGAAATTCTTATGTTTTATATCACAATATTATCGAAGTCTGCGAAAAGAAATTTCATGACATTATAATGCTGATAGAGCCTGAGTTCTTTTCATGATAAAAGCCAAAGAGCCAGCCAAACATAACAACATTCTAAGAGCATGTTATATGCAAAGCAATGCAATTAAAGCACATGATTAAATTCGAATACACAGAGCACAGTGAAATGCAAGAAAGTTGCATTGTTGCATCATGCAAATAGGGACAAAAGAAACAAAATGAAAAAGTTCATTAATATAAATTAAATAACATTTCTTTACACAAAATATTGATCTATCGAAGCGAAACCGGGATAGGAATTTTATAAATAAAAGTTTTACACCTTACAAGTTAAAGTATTTTGAAAAAAGCAAAACTGACTATTATTTTTGTTTATTAAATCATACTTTAGCTTTCCAATATTAAATTACATAATCATATTTAAAAGAAAATTTTGTTTAGAGTAAACGGAGGTTTTCACCATTTAGTCATTAAATGCACTATTATGAAATAGATAGATAGCTAAAGCATATTTTGAAAACAAATGTATTTTAACAATCAACAGTAAATAAATAAATATCTATTACAAAAAACACATTCTGTTTTTAATTATAAAATTCTGCATGTATGGAACGTGTTCCGTTAATTTCTGTTGTCCATCTAATTATTATGAAATTATAACATTTTATTATATTCCTACTTCTGCTTTATATCTAAAAAAGCATTATAGACATTTGAAGTCCCATTCCCAAAGTAATCTTCCACGGAGAGAGCTGGGTCATAGCCGAACGTCATCTTGATGACGTCACAAAACACAACCCCTGTCATCAGACCTACTGACACATGGTACAACCCATCAGCAAACTTCTTTTGCGTCCGGCTATGTTCGCCATCCATAGATGAAATTATGAGAGCCAGTACACTCGCAATTGCCTGTGCAAAAAATGTTTTTTTTTTTATTTTTTCATGTCTGGTGATAGATAACCAGCAACTTACCTAATATATTAATAAACTAAGATTATACTTTTTTTTAAATCATATTGTAATATTGCATGAAAACATAAAAGAACTCTATTACTTTATTCAAACGCAAATTTAAAATTATTTTGTTTTTCATGGAGTAATCCTACCCCGTCACAAATATTATATCGCAAATTTTATAAAAAGGTTTTAGGCCATAATCGACTAACCTTACCTCTGTTTTTTCATATGTACATTGAGTGGAGTATGATAATGCGTTTATGATATATGACACTAGGCTATTAATACGGTCTGTAAAACCTTAGAAACAGATTATTATAATTGAGGTATATGATCTTAAAATATACCAGTTTGAAACTGGACTTTTTAAAATATCTTTTATTTTAAATAAGATTAGTAACATCATTCAAATAATAATAGTCCAATAACATAATCGTGCCCATGACATAACATTGTAACAGCAACTTTTAACCAAATATCTATTTCATATAATAATTACCTTTAAATAAATTTATAAAAAGGGAATGGAACTTCCTGTCATTTCTGCCAACTTTATGAAAATTATCTATGATCACAGATATCTAAATTAATTGTAATTAGCCCTTGAATATATAAAAGCATCTTCAATATTATATACTTCATATGTTAAATTAAGTATTTTCATTCAAATAATATAGATATTAAATATAATCATATTAATTTATAATGTGCTTATCTGTATTTTAAATAACAAAAGTTAGTGACACTAATATTTATCGTTTTTATTAAGATACAGTTACGTTCGCTTTTCTCAAATATTCGCTATTAATATATTTCAATCGTTCCAAAATAAGGGGACTATTAGAGTATTCTATACCGAAAGCAGAAATGACGATATTTAAAACGGATATAACGAATATGAATATGACGATGACATCATTAAGGATAAGGGCCGAGGGCTGGTCCGCGTGGTCGTTAAGGTCCAGACCACCAATTACAACGAAAAGCAGACCGACGACGAGCTAAAACAGTAACAGTATTAGCATGAATCAATTATTCATTAAAACATTTTTCAATACAAAATTGTGAATGTTTCACTACAAAAACATCTCCGTTTCACTTTCTCGTTCTTGTTTGAGAACTAAAAAAGTAATCTTTTAATTCCAAAAATTAAAGTTACTTGACGATGCTTATTTATCGTTTTTACTCTCTACTTCCTATTTCTTTACGCATTAAGATTATCAATTAGAAATCAAATTAAAAAAAGGTTTTATACCTAGACGAAAAGAGAATACCTGCAGAGTTTATTTCGACGTTTCTTCTCCGTTTAGGAACACTGATCTTAATTTCTTTCATTGAAAAAATACAGAATTTGAAATTTGAAATTAGAAACCCTAAAAACACAATATTTTTCTATCTCTAATTTACATTTTCTCATTATATCATATATAATAAATATTTAAAGATGTGATGATGTGTACTGATGTTTGTGTGCGTGTGTATATATATGTATTTATGTTGTTTGAGTCATTTTTCCAAAAGTAGTCCAGACCCCTATTACGTTGTTTTTAATTTACTCTAAGATGTGAAAATTTATATAATAATCAGTATATGGATCGACTCAAGCGGCAATATTTTGCATCTGCCTCGGAAATAGATAGTATATGTATATGCCTATATTTTTGCTTATGGCTATTAATTTCGTTTATTAAAAAAAATAATTCTTTTTTTTTAGTATCACCAACCTACATCAAATTATCTTTTTAACATTGTGTCCATCCTACAGTTGTCTGGAAGAAACCGCCATTAGCGATAAGACCGCCATTTTTATATAAATATTACAATTAATAATTTTATAACTTTGTTTTTGGTGTACAATAAAGAATACATCTACCTATCTATCTATCTATATGTAGTTTAGTTCATGGATAGCATTAATGTTTATAGATAGTCAAATTCAAGATATCTAGCGAGCGAGGAGTCGAAAGCGGAAACGAGGACATTGAGTACGGTGACGACGAACGCGGAAGCGGTCGTCAAGTAGTTGATGTTCAGGGCGGAGGCGCGGTGCCGAGGCTCGTGGAAGCGACAGTCGTGGAGCATGTTCAACGATAAAAGTATCAGTCCCATCGCCACCTACACAACCTTTGTTTTAGTATATATATATATATATATATATATATATATATATATATATATATATATATATATATATGTATGTATATATATATATATATATATATATATATATATATATATATATATATATATATATATATATATATATATATATCTTATATTTTCTGGTTTCTGTCTGCTGCTACTCTTATCCAAAGGGGTCTTAATGACGTTTTCTTTCCATCTTCTTGCTTTGCGACCTCGGCTCCTAGCGCCATCCCTTGGATACCAAACTGTTACCTGTTTGCTCCATTTCTCCTTTTTACAGCAGAGCATGTGGATGGGGGATGCCAAGGTGTTGACCATATATCGATTGTAAAAAAAAATCGCATATAGAAAAAGAGCACAAAATCAAAAGAAGATTCGTGTCTGTCATCTTTCTACATCAAGCAAATGACCGCCATGCTAAAATATTGATTAATTAAAAGGTCATAGGGTCCAATGAACCCAAGTTTAGGTACTTGACCTCAAGCGTACGCGAATAAAAAAAGTGGGAAAAGTTTAATACAATGAATAATTGCTTTGTTGCGTGTTAACTTTACCGCATGTTATGAAAATTCTATTAAAAAACTATTTTAATTAAATATATGGACAGTCAAAAGTTTTACTTAGCTAAGATCCGCGACAAGCAAAACAATAACAGAAAATTAATAATGTGTGTTTTTCCGTTGGGTTTAGTGGATTTATTTGGAACTTAAACCAAAAACTTACCGAAAATCGGCCATCAACTCTCCACCCACCAACCACTATACACAACGCCAAACACACACTATCACTTTTCCATCTTGTACACGACAAGTGTTTCGCCCCAACACGAGGCATCTTCAGGTATAGTAGACTCTACGGAAGACAACCGAAAAAAAACTTTTCGGTTGTCTTCCGTGGGTGGAGAGTTGATGGCCGATTTTCGGTAAGTTTTTGGTTTAAGTTTCAAATAAATCCACTAAACCCAACGGAAAAACACACATTATTAATTTTCTGTTATTGTTTTGCTTGTCGTGGATCTTAGCTAAGTAAAACTTTTGACTGTCCATATAGTGATGGATTTCCGCAAAGTAACGCCTGACTCCATTAATAATATTTTAATTAACATATTATTTTCCCCAATCTTGGCATCATGCATGCACTGATCGTCATCATCAGTATTCCGAGTTAGTCGATTGCTGGACATTTTCAATATTCAATTCAATATCAGCCCGCGGCAGTCCACTACTGGACATAGGCCTCACCCAAGGCGCGCCACCTAGCCCGATCTTCGGCTACACGCATCCAGTCTCTGCCAGCTGCCTTGCGCAGATCGTCGCTCCATTTAGCAGGAGGGCGTCCCACTCTACGTTTGCCGAGTCGCGGTCTCCACTCCAGCAGTCGTCTACTCCAACGATTGTCGGTTCTCCGACAAACGTGTCCAGCCCATTGCCACTTCAGTCTCCTAACTTGAAGAGCAATGTCGGTGACTCTGGTTCTCCGGCGAATTTCTTCATTTCGAATTCTGTCCACCAGAGAAACCCCGAGCATAGCTCTCTCCATAGCCCTCTGAGCGACTTTGAGCTTGGCGAGGAGACGGACTGTCAGTATCCACGTCTCGGCACCGTAAGAGAGTACGGGCAGGACGCACTGGTTGAAGACTTTTGTCTTCAGACTTTGTGGTATGGGCGACGAGAAGACTTGACGGAATTTCCTGAACGCTGCCCAGCCCAACTGTATCCTTCTGTCGGCTTCTTTCTCAAAGTTGTCTCCGTCTAATCGCACTATTTGGCCTGGGTAAACATATTCCTGGACAACTTCGAGAACTTCACCATCGATCGTGGTCGGTTCTGGCTCAATATGTTGGTTTATCATTATTTTAGTTTTATCCAAATTCATAGCCAGACCGACCAGTCTGGAGGACTCATTTAGGCCGTTCAGCATTGCTTGTAGTTCTTGCAGCGATTCTGCCAAAATCATGATATCATCGGCAAAGCGCAAGTGTGAGATGTGCTCACCGTTTACGTTTATGCCACGTCCTTTCCAGTCCAATGTTTTGAACACATCTTTCAGCACATTAGTGAACAGTTTCGGGGATATGACATCCCCCTGTCTCACTCCACGATGCAACTGGATTTACTTTGTCTGATTGTTCTGTACTCGAACGGACATCGTAGCGGCGTTTTGCAGACATCTCAACACCTCGATGTGTCGATGATCTATCTAGCACCGCTGCAAGGTATCTATGACAGCCCAGGTCTCGATGGAGTCAAAGGCCTTCTCATAGTCCACAAATGCTATGCACAGGGGCTGATTATACTCATTAGTCTTCTGTATAATCTGCCGCACTGTGTGGATGTGGTCTATGGTGCCATATTCTCCCCGAAACCCAGCCTGTTCAGGAGGTTGAAAGTCGTTAAGCCTTTGCGCGAGTCGATTTGTGATGACCCTCGTAAACAACTTATGGACATGGCTCAGGAGCGAGATCGGCCTATAATTTTTAAGTAGCGTCTTATCCCCTTTCTTGCGGAATAAGACTACTACGATCCTGTTCCATGCCTGTGGAGTTCTCCCGTTCTGCAAGACGGAGTTCTACAGAGCTCTTTCAGCACGGGGCGACCCCCTCCCTGCCTTTAGAGGCTCTGCAGTAACTCCGTCCTAGCCTGGGGCTTTTCCATTTTTAAGTTGCCGGAGAGCCAGCTCTACCAGCATGGACATAGGTTCCTTCTAATACGTACCAACTAGTTCGAACTTTTGATTTTCGCATTCACTTTCTTCCAGATGCCCTAAGCAGATGGTCGCTCCGTCTAGCCGGAAGGAGTTCCAATGTCCAAAACTTAAAATTATCCGCTTTGTCATACATTCATTTTATTGTAATTATGAAATAAAATAAAAGTAAACCATAGTGGGAACGACAACGTTTTGCTGTAATATAGGCAAAGGCCTAACACAGCGACATCGGCTTGTATAAAGAAGTACCAAACTTATTACTTTGTAAAAGAAGTATGATAATATGACATACAGCAGCGGTCAGCAACCCGCGGCACGCTTACTCCCTACTTGCGGCCCGCAATTATTTTATGTGTCTTATAATACAATACAACCTCAAACATCACACTGATTTTTGAATAAATACCTTGTAGATTGTTTAATTTTTTCATTATTAATCTTCATTTTTATATATAAATAAAGTAATAGGTATAAAATATTTAAGCATTTTCAATTTCACAATTTTTTTTAAAGAAGACTATCAATATTTTAAATATAATGTTTCTAGAATTCTTGTTAACCATTCCAACTAAACTTATAGTATAATGCCTGTGATAGGTTATGGTTCACATCAATAGTCCATTGGAGGATATGAACTCACGAAGTAGAAATCATAAGTCCGAGTCTTGCCAACTGAGCTATTGCTTCTAAATTGTGGCCCTCCTCTTCTTCATTTTGCCACCTTGTGGCCCTTGATTTTCAAAGGTTGACGACCCTTGACTTACTGTGATCCTTTATGAATATAGCTTGAAACTGCTGCATATTGTTGTTCGCATGCTGAAGTAAGGCACTATAGTACCCGGGGGAGCCCGATCCCGGGACGTTCGGCACGCTTGCGACAAAGCTCGCGCCTAGCCACGTATCCTTTGGCACAACAGACCGAGGATTGGTGGAAAGGAAGGAAAAAGGATAGAGAAGAAAGGAAAAGGCAGGGGAAAGAAATGATGGATTTAGACAAGATGATAGGGATATGATACTACCGCAACGGAAGACGAGGAGTGATACGGTAGTAGCTCGGGAGACCGGGGTCGCGTATTCGTGTACCAATACCATAAATACCAGACAAGCGGCTAGAAAAATACTCCCTGACCTGACCTATTTTTGGGGTTGCATATTAACCCACCATGCTTCTCTACGGCAGATTGGTTTCGAACAAAATCCCGATGTTGTAACCGAACGTGATCATTGACTTCGAAGACTTCTAGCGATACCGTCGCTCATAACCATTTAACTAATCGCCTAGTGCAGCTATACTCAACCTGCGGCCCACGGGCCGAAAAATCACATGTTTGCTTTATCGATGTTTTGCATTCGATGTTTATGGTTCCGTATCGAGAAAATGAGCATAAGACGTCATTATCTAATTTTTTTTTATTATAATTTTTTTCGCGTGTTTATGACACCTATGAAAAGAAGATTGATAACCACTGGCCTAGAACAATTATGCAATGATTGACCAATGATATACTAATGGTGGAGAAGAGGCAACGTGATCTGGGCCTCTAGTCCTAGGGGGCCTTCAAAAGTCTACAAATTCTCTTGATCAAATTCTAAATAAGGCTTTAAAAATATGCTCAAATACCCATACACATATACCACATACCTAAAAGGTAGTTTGAAATTGGAAGTCCCTCAGATAAGTACAGCATGTACTGGTGGCTTAAAATTTTTAAATTAAAATTATTTCTTCCGCTAATGAAGTGATATAAAATAAATGCGTGTATCGTGACTTTTTAAGTTGACTGAAAAAGTCCATAGAAGGTTTAGGTAGAACAGCCACCATTCTATCAAGACATAACGTGACAAGTTGACTAGTTACATTTCAAGAAATTTGATATTATTGTTATTTACTTAACACTGGCATAATAGTTATAACTAATTGCCATTAAAAAAGAAAGAAAGTACCTGTAACACAATAGACACGCTTATGAGGACTACCAGTAACGTATAAAACTCATGCTTTGGGCCAACTTGGAGGACGTATTTGAGTTGCGAGGCATTCGATGTGAGGAGAGCTATGTCAAGCATGCCCTGCGCCACAGTCTTCTTCGTCGCATAGCGGTTGGCGTCGAGGCCTTTAACCTGAGAAAAATAAAATATACTTAAGACACGATCTACATATTACGAGTACATATATGTATATGGCGGACCAGTGTAGGTTCCACAAAATTCTAGATATCCGTTATGCAATATATATATATATATATATATATATATATATATATATATATATATATATATATATATATATATATATATATATATATATATATATATATATTAATTATTTTATAACATATGATTTGACTAGTAAATGTAGAGATTTTGTATAGATTGTATAATATAATAATATATAAAGAATGTAAATAATTAGAGTATACAATATGTATAGTAAACAATAATAACATATCGTCAGCCTAATTATCAGAATTCGTTAGTCCATATGAGTAAATTTTACAGGAACAACAAAACACTGATTATTCATAATTTCATATAATACATACATATCTATTTATTTAATAAATAGCAGGTGGACTTAATGCCATTGGGCATTCTCTACCAGACAATCTGCGGGCGAAATTAAGATAATTGCTTTGGAGATGGTGCAGCTTGTACTAAAAAAATTAAATACTAATTATATAAATTTAAAAACATATCATTATGCCTGTTTCCCGTAGGAGAAGGTAGAGGGCACAGATCTCCACCTGCTACGATCTCGGCACATTTTCTTTGCTTCATAGAAGCTCGCCGGTTAAGGGTACATTTGAGCTGGTCTTTTTTAAGTACCTACCTTTATTGTATCATTAATTTGGTCAAGGGTCTTTCTTCTTGGTCTTCTCCTAGCGACCCTTCGATCCACATCCACAACATAAATTTCTTTTATCAGTCGTCTTTCATCCATCCTCACTAGGTGCCCAAACCATCTAAGCATAATAGTTTGAGATCTGAAGAGAATTCTTATAGGTAGGTAAAAAGGAAGATATTTTTTGAGGATAATTATCTATTCCGTGGGATACGCTTTAAAATTATTCATTAGTCGGCATCAACAGTGAGAAATGAGAAAAAATGCTTTTGGTTTTATAAATTCTACAAACCATAAAAGAGCCACTCCATTTCTTCCTGATAAGCGACTATGAAAGCAAATGCTAATATTTGAACAGCTGTATCGCGAACATGGAAGCAAATACCAAGACTGCTGTATCTACCGAGGTTAATATAAGTTAATCTTCTATCTCCAAATCTTCCAGCACGCGTGAGAATTACGGTAACACTCCTCAATTGAGAAAGGCCAATGACCAGCATAAACTGTTCCGTCTCTACAGGGCATTCCTTCGTCCAAAATGTATATATTATATATAAGTATATATTAATTACAATTAGAGGTAAATAATAATATAAGTAAGTTTTTTGTCGACTAATTCGTTTAGTAGCGAGGTTGTCGCTTACAGAATCAATGGTCTCGAGTTCAATCCGTGCATATATACATATATTTATTAAGATAAATATATGTATATATTATCATTATCATCAAGCCGCGGATGGGCCTTAGCCCAGCTTATTTTCCACTCGGATCTTAGTTTGGTTTTTTCTCTCCAGTCCCTCACACCGATTGCCGTCGTCCTCGACTCTAGTCATCTGAGCTTAGGCCTTCCGCGACTTCTACGACCAACTGGTTTGCCGTCGAGTAGGAGTTTGGGTACTTTTTTTATCTGTATATATGGCCTACAGATATTAATTCCTTTCCCTTCCTTTCGAAATGCGAAAGCCCGTGCCCTGGACACTGGCCTTCAGCTCAGCCCCAGGATTTTTTTTTTATTAAAAATGTGTTTGTTTATTAGGCACTTGACGGAAAACATGATAATTAGTTTAACATTTATAAATATTGACTGGACGGAAACACGAGGAAGGTGCTCATGCCAAAACCTATCCCCAGCGACCATATTTCATCATGAAATTCAGTAACAAACTTTAGCTTCAGTTAATGCGGATGCTGATCTAAATTATGATTTTAAAATAATGCTGAAGATACGTAGTAAGAGAATAACTCTTGTTTACAATATTATTTATAAGAACTTTTCCACAGTTCATTGAGAATACTTTGAACTTTTAAAGAAGACGGACCGTCAATATTTTCTTTTTGATACCGTAATAGTATATAGGCAGAAAACACTGGTCGAGTGAATTATGATAAAAGTATCATGAAAACAAGGCTAATGCAACTTTCCAGGCAACTAACGCGCAGCAGCATAATGGTGCAACACGACTAATTCTAAGGTAAACGATCCTACTTAAAATGAGCTCTATGGTCAACATTTACGCAATATTTTTTATTGTATTTATCTTATTAGAGGAAATGCGTAAAATGGAACGAAAATTATAAAATAAAATAACCGAGCTCAAGAAATAAAAAAAGAAATAAAACAGATTATTTCTATAGTTCCTGCGTATAGTTATTGCGTTATTTATAATTTTATTTAATTGAGTTTTCATTCGAGATGCGAGAAATAATTTTATTTTGAATAAATGTGTCATCCATATTATCTGTCTAAATTACAATTAGCTGCATTTTTATCTCTTTTTCTTTAACTTTAAAATTGTACTAGTAAAATACGGAGAAAAATAGCGCGAAAAGAAATCACTACTTAAAAATACGGCCAAATAGGACAATAAGTCTTTCATAATAAATTAAACACTAAGGTCATCGGCAATTCACGAAGAATCGTATAGTATAAACTTCGCAATATCACTGACTCGTAACCTTAGTCACAAATAAAAAAAAATACACGTTCTATATAAGTCAAATATAATATAATATATTGTATTTAAAGATTTATTACATAATTTAAAAAGACAGGCTTCCAACACGCGGGAAAAAAACTAATTTAAAAATAAGAAATTACAATCCACTACCATATCCGTGTTTTGTTGTATTTTAGTCACTAACTCGTCTATATTAACAACATCCACCGCATCGGCATAGTCTTTTTCTTCAGAACCTTTCAATTTGTTTTTCACTTCGTTTTTATCAGCCATTTTAGCCGTCCTCGTGAGATCGCGTGCCGATTTATACTGCTCGGGTAATTTAAAACAGACTTTATTTCATTCTTCCGTTCAACAAGGCCAGTAAAATCAGTTGGGATTGTTAAAATTTTAATAAACGACATGTATAAGTACATGTAATGTATGTATACATTGCACTTAAATTATATGACTGAATTGAGTTAGTTCACACATACAACTTATATGAATAATGCAAGTTAAAAATATTTAATAAAACAATAAGTTGTTTAAATAATAAAACAATAACTTTGTATACTCTATACAAACCTGCATTTTAATAGAAAGTTTGCATAGTATGCCAAATTAAAATATTATTAAAATTAATGAAATAATACGTTCCCGAAATTTTTTTAATAGTCATAGAGCATCGATTGACCGGCTCGACCAGGGAAAGACGTCCTTACCATAAAGTAAGCAATGTATTTGTCTGTTTTATTGCTGATGTCATTAAGTGGTAACAATTAGCAACAGATAGTCGCATACTCCTTTACCTTAATCTTTTCTTTAAAAAAATATATTGTTTTTAATTAACACTTCAAACCCGCATTGTAAAATAAAATTTGTAATGTATAGTGCATTCATTTGAATGAATGGCTTTCAATAGTGCCAAAATAATACGGATGATTTCGCCAATATCACGTAGAATAGAGAAGACACGGAGGAAATTAATCGGTGCGGATGAGATAAGAGTGTTCCATTTCAATTATTTCATTATAGAGAAATACTTTTTTACTTGTGTACCCATAGGGTTACTATGACAAAAAATGATAAAAAAAACTCTGTTGTCTATGTCCTTAGAACTGAACATGTAAGGATATGTAAATTTAAACAAAATACATTCCCGTCTCGATATGTTATTGAAATTTAGTCGTATTTTATTAATATTTTATGATAAATAAAACAATCGTATCTTTTTTATGTAAGAGAGAAACATACGAACCATTGGTCACCTGATTGTAAGCAACCACTGCTGCCCATTGACACTTGCAATACTGTGAGCATGAAGCAGCAATGAAGTGCAATAGGGAAACTACTTGTTAGACTTGCCATTTGTCACAAAAAAAAAGATTTGTCTATTTGTTTCGCTTTTTTCAGGCTTATATTGGAAACAGCTGAATCACATTTAACAGGGTTTTCATGAGAAGATAGAGGATTTAGTACAGAATTATAAACTTTTATAAAAAAAAAATTCTTACCAAAAATTTCAAAAATATATAAATCTCAAAAATGTAACATGCGGACAAATTAACGAAAAATATTTTAGAACAAAATTTGATGCGTCGGTTACACGTCCACAAACATACAAATACGTTAAGGCATTGTACAAATACGTATCACTTTGATAACATTAAGGTACGCTGATCATCCTTGAAAGGCATTCAACAATCAACAATGCAACGGATGGTAGGCGTATCGAACTTTGATATGTACATATATCGACGTTAAATATGTATATAGTCACAAAAAAGTAAGGCCAACCCTAACACGAACTAATTTGTACCGTGGCGAAGATTTTCCTTGCTGAGTCAAGGATCTTGGGTTCGATTTCACATCAGAATAAATATTTGTATGGCCTATATATATTAATTAAGAACTAGAGTGTCCCTATACCAGGTTTGGCCAACTTGATTAAACCCAAATCTACTGTTTCCTAACTAGATTAACCAATTACATAATCTTCTTAAAAGCACTTTATAAACACATCTTTAACATTGTAACGGAGTAAATTAAACTTTTTCATATTTATTTATTAAGAGAGAAAACTAAAAAAAAAATTGATTTTTCTTAGTATATAAGGCAAAATTATAAATATTTATAATTTTTTTTTGACCTTGTGACGATTGACAAATAGCTGCGATCCACCGGTTGGCTACCCCTGCTTTATAGTGTGCTGAACTCACAACTAAGTTTATACGATAAAGTAGTAATACTATAAAAATATCTACTTTATATTTATATGAATTATATAGTGGATAAAGTAAAAAAATATGTTTATGACAAGTACGAGGAATAGCTTTTTACGTCAAGAAGTACACGGTTTAATTATTGGTAAAGCGAAAGATTTACCGATAAAATGTGTAAGTAGAGAACTTTCTAGACTAAGAATTTATTTAAACGCACAAATCGTATGGCTATGAGAGCTATCCAAAACTAAAAATATATCTTTAAATGTTTAGGAGTACAAATATCGATAATATAGTAAAAACAAAGTGAAGATCGAGTATAAACTTAGCGATTTTCTCAAAAGAACAATACATTTTGAATAACTTACCCCATTTGTAATGCCACTTGGTAGAACTGAAGCCATTTTTACAAAGACACAGGCGGACTTAAAAAAAATAGTGCACTATTTCATAATACAAATTGGCTAGATTGAGCAATTTGAAATAATTTTTGTATCATTATTATCTAGTTGTTATAAATATAATCTATTACAATCGGCAGGTCATTGCTGGCTGTTCTTGAAAACAATACTAATGGTTGATGCAAATAAAATTAATAAATCGATGCCGTATCTAGACAACGGGATATCACAACAGTAAAACTAATATTATGATATGTAATGTAAATATATTATAAAACTAATTTTAAGATATTAACTACAGCAATGAGCGAATTTTATCGTTTCTATAGCATTTATTATAAGTTAAGTCGAAAGAATGTAAATCCATTAATGGCTCAGTTTTATATATTAATTTTAGCAATCAGATTTAAATTGAATTAATAAATAAATAATAATATGGTTGCTTGTACATATTTTAAAACAAAATATTTACGAATATTTTTCTACTTGAAATAAAAACATATGTACCTACCTATTATTGAAAGAAAACCACTTTTTATTTTTGTTTCATTTCTTTTAACTTTATTTTATTTATATATATTGCGATTAATTACCAATTTTCGTTTTGTCTTTGAAAGGCAACGTGGTAATTTTTTTTTTGCTGTCTTTAATTTTTGCCTAGATTTGTAAAATATATGGTTTTATGTATTCCTATATATTGCTAGTAAAATAAATTATCGTTTTTGCAAAATATATTTAGTTAATGTGTATTTTGTAATTATATTTTAAATGATTTAAACTTCATAAGTATGTATAGTTAACTGAATATTTAAAAGTTATTGTAGGATGCCATAAATAAGCTTAAAATTACAGCGCTATTATTCAGTTAAAAAATTATAATATTTCTACAATATCATCAATATATCTGTGACAGTTCTCAGCTAAACATTGACTTCCCTCAAAAATTGAAGGATGTTCCCTAAATCCTCGCGCTTGGTTGGCAGATTGAATTTATTTTTTTTTTTTGAGGTCTACATTAAGTAGTAAAAATATGTTGTCCTCGTTGGATATATAGCTTTTTATAGATACTTATCTCATAAAAGCTTGAATATTTCAATTCTGAATTTAATGGTAGATGATATATGAATATAATCCACAATATTCAGAAGGTAACAATGGCAATGCAATGAGTGGAAGGCGTTTGTTCCTATGAAGGCTGAAACGCCCACAAAACGTATCGATTATGTATTTATTCCCCAATCCTAGCAGACATCTCTATGTGTGTGTATGGAAAATTCTATCACAGCATTTGCAACCATTCTCACGATATTTTCTGTTCTATATGTACGAATATAGATCAAGTGGTGAATACATGGATATAGACCACGTTGTCTTGGTGTATGTTACTTCTAATTATTTTATTCATAAATAAAATGTATTTGCATTACGTATGAAACCTTAAACAAAATTTCTGACAGTCAACGTGTACAACGCTGTAACATAGTAAAAGCCTACCTAAGGGCGTGGTACTTCCACGGTCAAATAGGGATATTTATACTCGTATATATGTCTCTACCATTATAAAACAATTACGCCAATTATATTACCAATATAAAACAAATTATGATCAATTTACGCGTTTCTTTTTCTTTCATACAACCGCCGTCCAACGTCGTTTCATCTTTACTGAATGAAACTGTACTTTATTAAGTTTTTGAATTTTCGCATTGGAACCTCAAAGGTATTTAGTAACAAGAAACATAAAATATTCTTAAATTAGTTTTCATCTTCCCTACCTTACAAGTTATTTAATTCATTAAACCACCTTATGTTATAATTCTGATTACTTTTCCGATTTTGAGAAAATTCACAACGGTTAATCGCGTAAAGGATAACTCCATGCAAGTGAAACTGTAAAAGTTAAATCTCTTTTATATTTATCTGAATTATTTATTTATGTATTCTTTTTGTATACATTTTGCCACAGAGGCGGAATTAATACCGGAATTATTTACCAGTCAATCCTTAAGTTAATAGGAAAGATAATACAAGGTACAAAAACAAACAAAAAAATCATTAATAAACTTAAATCCATACAACACCCACATATATACATACATAAACATTCAACGTTTTCTTGGAACTCTTTTTATGTCAAGATGTATCTTCTATAAAATGAATATCATATTTTATTGTACTTTTACGTAGAAACTCGAGGATTCTAGTGTATCATAGTGCAAATAATAAATTCATTTTATTTTTATTAAAATATATACAAAAAAATAACCATTTTAATACATTCGAATATATGGGTGATCATCAAAAGCTTGCATTAATCTACTTCTGGACATAGGCCTTTTCCAAAGCGCAATATGTATATCATCAGCGCAACATCTATAACATCTAACCCTATCTTCGATTTCACGCATCCAGTTTCTCTCAGCCACCCTTCGCAGATCATCGGTCTATCTAGTGGTATATGCATATATACCAGGTGAGATAAAACTGTTTGAAACTAAATTAATAATTTATACTACTCAATATTATTAGACTACAATCCTACACACACTGTTTCATGATGAGAAAGGAGATGCAAATCCATTTACCTCAGGGGTCGCTTTAGCAACAAATTGAAATATTTGATTGAATTTAATGTATTTATTCGAAAGGCTTGTAAGTTATGAGTATGAGTCATAATAAACGAAAAATTTGGTTTTGTATTAACATTACGAAATATATATATATATAAAAATTTAAATGTATATACAGGTAATAATTTTTATTTTATAAAATATAATAATAATTGGACTTGGTGGAATAAAAAATATGTACCTACTTTATAAAATGTGTTCATAACAAATATTAAAATTATAGTTCTTAACTGTTATGCTGCGTTATATTTTATAAAAGATAAACGTTTTGATTAAATTGTTTCTGTTATTTGTAAATTATTAAGTTAATATGACAAACATAAAGCAGTTGGGATGATGATGTTATATTTATAATATTAAAGTTTATATAATAACGTAACAAAGTTAATTTTATTGTATAAAACTTTTAAACAAACTCTTAAAATGAAACGCGCGCGCGATATTCGCTCGCTCGCTTTCGCGTCGTAGCACTGTCAAACAAAAATATTTCTATTCCTTCCATGGCCTTTATTTATGAATTGTTTATTTTTTTATATCATGTGTTAAATTATTAATTTGCTTTAATACAATGTACATGTATTGTGTTTTATAATATTATTTATAATGTTTTATTAAGCGTAAATCAAAGTGTTAAATCGTGTAGTTCTAGTACGTCGAAGATTAAGAAGTGAAGTTCATAGTTGCTTTTGGGTTAAAAGAATTTTGCAAGAAATTTCTAAATGTTACCTTCTATGCCTATTTTGATTACGAGGGATAGTCTAGATGCATTTGGTAATAAAATCGAGCCAAATACTAGTTTTTTCAGTCAAAATTCTATATCAAAAACCGCCATTAATCCAGAAGTGAGTCAAATCATTTGCACTTGTTATTTTATGTAACTTACTTTATTATGAGTTTTTTTTTCATTTTAATAAAATAACATTACTATTTAGTATTTAATGTTATATGTTTTGAAGATATTTTCGATTAATTGCTTTGTATTTCGTTAGTAATTCGAAAGTATTTTTTCTATGTATGGTAATTTATATAACCATGAACTGAACTCTAACATGATTTTCTCTACTTTAGCCCCCGCCTGTTAAAAGTGAGTCTCCACCACCTAAGGAAATACAAATAAATGTAAAAACTACAGAAAGTCCTGAGAAGATAGATGCACCCAAACAAGACGAAAATCCATTAGAAACAGGTATGAAAAATGCAGTTTAAAGAGATCTTCATATAACATTCCAAATATGTTATTTCATAGACCAGACTGAATCTCACCTAGTAGTATTTACTATAGTTTGATCCAATTTTTTTAAATTAAATTGAATTTAATTTTCAATGTTTTTAATTTGATTATTAATTGATTACAAAAACATTCCTCCTTTCCCCTGTCTCCTCTTATTTTTTATTGTTATACATTTACCTGTTATTTAATTATAACAACTATTAGTATCAATTAAAACATAGAATTGTTTTTATGTCAATTGATAACATTAACTTTTCATTTTCAGCTCTAGTTAGAAATTATTACAGAAAAGTAAAATCTAGATTTGCATCAGATACTTCATTGCCCACCAACAAATTTGTACAGTTTCAAGAAATTTTACAAACATTTAATCCTGCTAAAGAAACTCCTGTAGATTTATATAAAAAGATAGAAGAATTATTTGGCGAGGAACACAAAGATATATTGGAGGAATTTTTACTCTTTTTAAAACCTGGACAGGCTGCAGAAATTGGTAGATTCATAGACCATTTTATGTTGGTACAAATGTCCTGCTTTATAGATTTATTACATGTAAGTATCCACTACTTATAATCAATTTTAAAATTTTAATGTAATAAGTAAAAGCCACAACTTGAAAAATACTATTACACAATAAATAATCTTATTCATGGTGTTAAAATATCATGGAGTTCTCTATAATTAAAGTTAGATTATTTGAACCTTTTAAGATGGTTTCCAAAAATATATGGATGGGTTTTAATTCTGCATATGGAATTTAGCATTAATGACAATTTTTTACATGTCTATAAAAAACAATTTTACAAATTGTAACTTATCATTTGTAAAATGTGTTCATCATAACATAAATGTTTAATTCCAGGCATATATATAACCTTATTTATTATTAAGCAGAAACTAATAAAAGGAGCAAATGGGACATTTAAATCAGTCAATATGAATTGAATATCTAATGCTTAATTATAATTTCTCTTTATTTTAGTTACTTTTACTCTTTCTCATTTATATTTCAAAATTTACAATAGAATTGAGTATATTCTAGCATACCAGAGTACTTAAAAAGCTACAAAATGCACCTGAGAACAATGATCAATTTTTATATATAATTACAAAAACATTTATATAAAACACACTGATGTGTTGACATGCTCCCATTAAGTATGCTGAAATACATGGTCTGGAACTCTACATATTGTATAAGATATTATATAACAGAAATATGAATTTGCTGCAACAAAATTGTGTTGTATATAAAAACTGGAGTACAACAGTCTCCAACCACTAGACTTCCTAGAACTGTACCATAGCTCAAATAATACTGGCCCGAACAAGACACTTTAAATTATTATTTTTTGTACTGTTGAGTATTTAACTCGAGAATGTGTAACTATTTGCAATGCCTGTGGTGTTGCAGATGTCTATGAGTGGTGTTGCAGATGTCTATGAGTGGTGTTGCAGATGTCTATGAGTGGTGTTGATTGCTTTCCATAAGGTGACGTGCCTACTCATTCGTCTTCTTATCCTATATAAAAAAAAATCAGGTCAGGAGATTAATGTAATTTGAGCGGCAGTGACATAGTAGACTTGATGGAAAGAAAGTGGGCAAAACAAAATATAAACAATCATCATCCCTTCTCAACAGTTTACGGTAAAATTATAAAATGTTCAGTGGTCTCCAGCAATAAAAAGGTTCGGGACCACTGCTGTAAAAAACTATGTACTGCAAAGATTAAGTTGTGGTCAAGGTTAAATCTAATAACAATAATATATAAATTAACAAAAGAGAGTGTGATTTTTGCTAAAGAGGTAAACATAGTCATCTAAATTTTTTAGGTTAATGAGAATTCACATGAAAAATATTAAAACAACACTGCCAATATATTGTGATACATATCTTGTGACAAAGAGGTAAAAATGTCTTATAGATAAAAAAGTTATTATTCCTTATTCTCTTAAACAGACTATTAGGTTTATTATGCCTATTTTTTTATTACGTATATGATTACTTTATTTTTTATCTCAAATAGGTTTTAGTTTATATCAAAGTATAGTATATTTTTAAACATGTGATAAGTAAATATAGTAAACTAGTTTTCTTCCTAGAGTCATCACCATCATCATTATCAATGTTTTCATCATTATCATATTGACTCATTTTACTCTGGCTCTGACTCTGGCTGGGCAAACCACTCACATCAGTAACACTGTTGCAGGTCATTGGGCAATGGTTGTGCCAAAATCAACCAGTTAATAGTCATATCTGCTAATGAGCCAAATGCTACACCACCTGTAGGTAGATAGCTAAAGTTTCAAGATGTGGTTGGATGTTTTTTACATCCCATTTGTAGAATGAAATATGAGAAAAAAATTGTATCCAAATATTCTGTTAATATAAATATATCATACATATAAAATACATTATATGTACACAACACATTAAGTAATGAAGACCAGTTTGCTGTGGCAGCCCCCCCCCCCCGCCCGCATATGGAGTTATGGTGGGTTAACATCCAGTCCTCCAGAAATGGGGAGGCCCATGTTCAGCAGTGGGGCATTCATCATTGTTACAATTCTCTATTTCAATTATGATTCATTCACCAGTTTTCAAATTAATTTTATTATTAGTTTTTTATTTATAAAACTATAAATTTCTGAGTAAAAGTAAACCAAATAGTACTTTTCGATCGTTAATTTTTTTGTATAATACATTATTATACTCAACAATACTCAATTGCACATTGTGAATACAATGTGCTGAAACAATATATAAGTTATTTAATATACGATGAGATGACATTGTAAATTATTTTTTCAAGTATTTGTCATTTTCCATAAAAATAATATTTTTTTATGTTCATTAAATTGTTTTTGCCAAAAAGAACCAGTAAGCAACTACTAGTTCCTCTTTTAAACTTCCAGAATTTGTTAAAATCATAATAATAGTATAATATAAATATAAATTCAACTGATTATAATGAAACCATTATGAATTAATTACGTAACTTAGGAACCTTTAATTTAAATTATCTCATTCAACCTTTAACTAATTCATCCTTTTGAATTTAAATTATAAAACTGTACATTTATAAAATTGTACATTACACATTTTAAATTATAAATCAATTGTAATTTGTATAAAATAAAAAGAAGCAGCCTCATTAGAATAGATCAAATAACTATGTTGTTATTAAGGTAAAAGCAATTTTGAAGAACTTATTCCTCTTCTAAGAGCGCCTCTCCGACTTGCGAAGGTTGGCAGCCAATTCAACACAACTCCCCTCCTCCTTCGCGAGGTGCATCAGTTCTGGAGCACTCGCTATCCTGGTCCACTCCTTGATATTACGTAGCCTTTTTCGACTAACTTGTCTTTTGCACGCGATTCATGATCATCATGATCAGTTGCAGCAACTTGTACCTATCATGTCTCATGATATGACCCAGGACTTTTCTACCTTTGACGGTCTGCAAAAGTTCACGTTTTTGCTTGACTTGTCGGAAAACCTCACATTGACCACCCTTTGAGTCCAGTTAATCATCCGGCTATATTCCCACATTTCGAACGGTTCTATACATTTTCTGAGGTCTTCTTTAAGCGTCCAAGCCTCACATCCGTATAGAAGAACGGGCCAGATGTAACAGTGAAGCATTCTAATGCGGAAGGAGAGTTTGACGCTGCGATTACAAAAGACAAGTTTCATATTATTATTTACAAGAACATATATAATACGAGAACTTATTATAGGAGTAAAAATCCCTATGAAGACATGCAGAACATGTTTAACTGTAAATGGACAAAATGATATTTAGTATACTGTTAAATATCCAACCCAAAATATTTTTTCACCATGAACATAATCTAAAATTTAAAGGCATATTCTAAAGTAAATTATAAAATATATGCAATTATTATAATAGGCATAGAACTTTTTTTTGCAGAGGACATTTAGCCGTAAGCCAGCAGTTCTAAGAAAGATTCTCCGTGCAATCACTGCAGGAATAAACAGCGGAAACAGTGCGACCATGAAGGCGCGCGTGCAGCCTCTCCTACGCTCTAACCAAACACTTTTACAAATGTTCAAATCTCTCTTTCCTGATGAAAGGCCACCTGATAGGTCTGTATTAACTTCTCTGATATTTTTTGAATTGATTTAATTTTTTGTTTTCATAACCCACATGGAATTTTTAACGCCTTAACTATGATGGTAGAACGGCGCAAATGAGCTAGCTTCACCGAGGAAGTGCTATATCCTTCCAGAATTTTCATTAAGTGGAAGCATGTTTTTGTTAGTGTGTTGAGTAGGGCGGTGGGACGCCTGGACGCCTATCTCCATTACCTTTTAATTTTCACTTCTCATTACTTCTCTCTCCCCTTCCTATTACTTCCTTCTTTCTCCCCATTACTTTCATCTTCCTCTCCCATTAGTTCTATCTTCGAAATTGAGAAAATTGGTTTGGAGATGGTGCAGCTTGAAATAAAATAAATTAAAAACTACTTATATGAGTTTATCTACATACAATACTACACTCTTGCATACATATACCTAGTCTTGCCATAATAATAAAAAACAATTAAAAATATAAAAAGCTTATTCGAAGTGGTCTCCATTGGCTGCAATACAGTCCTTTAAACGTTGAGGCCAGTTATCAATAGAAACACGCACTCTTTCCATGGGAAAATTCTTCACTGTCAATCGTATGGATTGTTTTAGGGATTCCAAATTATCATGGCGTTCAGAGCAAGCCGTACTCTCTAAAACTGACCATAAATCATAATCCAGCGAATTAAGATCGGGACTAGACGACGGCCAGTCTTCAGCTCTGATGAAGTCCGAAACGTTCGCTTCCAACCAAGACTGCGTGGACCGAGCTTTATGACCCGGTGCCGAGTCTTACTGGAAGGACCATACTTGGTTACTGAACATGGTGTTGTTAAGGGGCTTAACTACCTTCTCAAGAATGGTATTTTGATACACTTGTGCCGACTTCGATTTTACCACCCTATTCTTTTTGAAATTATTAGTTAAGAAGTGACCAGTGCGTCTCTTATAGGCTGCAAGTCCTAAGTCATCTTTTAAAATACGCGACCTGGTTCTAGGTGCTATCTTCATCTCCCGAGATAAAATCTTTTGCTTTCGGACAGGATTTCTTCGAATTCTTTCCCTTACTGCTTTGACCACCTTTTTCGTACGAACACTACGTGGACGGCCAGGTCGTTTTCTGTCACAAACAGAGGAGGTCTCATTGTACCTATTAATCCGGGCTATTAATAGGTATAAATACACAAACATTTGACTACTACCAAGTGTATGGAGAGTTTTAAAAATTGCTTTTGGCTCCATACCTACTTTGTGTAATGCAATCACAGCGATTCGGTTCTCTTTATCACCCCACTCCATTTTAATATCGCAAAATATTGTACAATGTATTGGCGCCAAAACGAGAAAACACAATAAACAATCGTATAAAAATGACAGATTCCAAATTCAAATGTAATATTTTTTTATTTTTAATTGTAACAGTATTTATGGCCAGACTAGGTATATCATATCTACCAGAGAAACTTCAAGCAAAGCTCTTTAGCTCTCTGAGCGACTCGAAGCTTGAATAGCAGATGGACTGTATGTGTCCACGTTTCGGCAATGTAACACACTAGTCGAAGCGTCATCTTATAACTATATGTTAAACGCTTTTTTCATAAAAAATAATAAAAGACGATTCTTTCATAAAAAATAATATAAATTATCTGTTCAACAGTGTCTACGAGACGGGCACAGACATATTGGACGAGAATTTTCTAACGTGCGACAAAGGGTACGACGTATGGGAGTTTGAAGACGAAACCAGCAACAAACGGAAACTTGAGAGGAAAGAGAGATTGGATACCATGGTATGTGTAGGGACACTGAAAAATTATCGATACTTTGTGGCATCGAGTACGCAGGCCACTTGCTTTCCTTCTGATGAAATTGTAACGCCTATATATGAGCCTAATAACGCCTTTCTTTAAAAAAAGAGTAACTAATTTGTAAGTTTTAATTTCAAATTAACTACGCATTTCACTGTAAAGCAAAGCGAATAGAGTAAAGTCCATTGACGTGTTCTTAATTTCAATCAATAAACCAATACAGTAACAGCTTAGTTGTTGGAAACTCACAGTTAAATCTTTTTTTTTATTTGATTAATCATTTCCGTATGATTTTTGCAGTACATCCAGGGAAGGGTATTCTTACAACATGGCAGATTATTACGCCCAGCCTCAGTGACATATCCTTACAGTAAAGAGCCGTACAGAGTGCATGCAAAACGGCTAGCACCGCCACAGTGCCACTTGTCACCGCCTGAATCCGACGAGGAGAGAGCCTCTCCCAAGAGGGCCAGTAAAAACACATGTAAAATTCCGCCTAAAAAGACCAAGAAACAAATAAAATCACCCACCAAAAGCGTAAAAGACGTCAACGACAATACAAAACACAAAGAATGTATAAGCATAAGCAATAAAACAGCTAAAGCGAAGTCGCTTACAAAGAACAAAAGCAATAAAAAAGAAGAGAATAAAGATTTGAAGAAAGACAAGAAAGATAGGCTTGAAGTAAAATTGGGTACATGTGCAAAGAAAGAAGAGATCTCAAAAGCTAAACCAGCAAAATTAGAGGCTAAGGTTAAAGTGGAAAATAAAACTTTGACGAAAGACGAGGAAAAGACGACGCTTGACGTGAAAATGGGTACATGTGCAAAGAAAGAAGAGATCTCAAAAACGAAACCTGCAAAAGTGGATACGGCTAAGATTAAAGTGGAAAATAAAAATTGGACGAGAGATGAGGATAAGACGATGCTACAAGTTCTCAAAGGAGAAGCGGGCTCTAAACAAATTTTCGGAAGGATTAGGGAACTCCTGCCGCACCGCTCCCCGTTGGAAATAAAGGAAAGATTCAGCCATGTCATGAATTTACTCCAACAAATGGCGGTCGGCGAAGTAACGTAGTTAAATGGACTGAACTTTTATAATCATAAGAAAAAGTATTTATAATTTTGTATAAACAAAAGTTATATTTGACTTTATTTCGTGTTTCAATTGTAACTATTAGGTGTACAAATAAGTTTCCGCAGTTTTTTATAAAAAATTAGGAATTTATTGTAAAGGAAAAGTACATTACGTTTTATTCAAAGTATTTTCCATCATTTGCCACTACTTTTCCCCATCTTTCTGGCAACATTCGGATACCCCGTCGAAAAAACTCTTCATCTTTTGACGCTATCCACAAATCTACCCAATTTTTGGTGTCTTCATATGATGTGAAGCGCTGCTCAGACAGACCATGTGCCATCGACCGGAACAGGTGATAATCAGAAGGGGCTAAGTCTGGTGAATACGGCGGGTGGGGTAAAACTTCCCAGTTGAGTGTTTCCAAGTATGTTTTTACCGGCGCCGCAACATGTGGACGAGCATTATCGTGTAAAAGAATAATTTTGTCGTGTCTGGAGTAGTAATGGGCGCGTTTTTCCTTAAGTGCCCGACTCAATCTCATCAATTGTGTTCGGTAGAGAGCTCCAGTAATGGTTTCGCTTGGTTTCAGCAATTCATAATACACGACACCAAGCTGATCCCACCAAATACACAGCATGAGTTTTTTTCCATGAATATTCGGCTTAGCTGTCGATGTTGATGGTTCGCCGGGCTTAACCCATGACTTTCTCTTCTTTGGATTATCGTAGTGAATCCATTTTTCGTCACCAGTGACTATACGATGCAAAAAACTCTTTTTTTATTCCTGGCAAGCAGCATTTCACTCATGCATAATCGGCGTTCAACGTCTCTCGGCTTTAGTTCATATGGAACCCAATTTCCTTGTTTTTGAATCATTCCTAACGATTTTAAACGATGTGAAATTGCTTGTTGAGTCACTTGTAGAGTAAGTGCAAGTTCTTTTTGCGTTTGGGACGAATCTTCCTCCAATAGTACTTCTAATTCCATGTCTTCGTACACTTTCGGCCTTCCACTGCGTTCTTTGTCTTTAACGTCAAACTCACCGTTCTTAAACTTTTGAAACCATTCCTGACAACTTCTCTCACTTAAAGCAGCTTCACCATATGCTTCTAGAAGCAATCGATGCGCCTCAGCTGCAGATTTTTTCACATTAAAAGTAAATCAAAAGTTCCCGCAAATGATGCTTATTCGGAATAAAACTTGACATTTTTGCACGAAAAAAATTACGTGATGCTGATACGGAATCACTAGTACTTTAAGGTTATGGTGTTGCCAGATGACTAAACTTGGGATATTACGTTTTACATCTGACAATTTCTCCATAACCTTCTGGTGGAGCCATCTTTTGACAAACCGCGGAAACTTATTTGTACACCTAATACTTGACATAGCCCTTCCCAAAAAAACTTACATAACCCGATCTTCGGCTTCACGCATCTTCTTTCTGCCAGCCGCCCGGCGCAGATCGTCGCACCGTCTAGTCGGGGGGCGTCTTACACCATGTTTGCCGAGACGCAGTCTCCACTCCAGCAATTGTGGGATCTCTGACACGCATGACGCCGCACGCTGCTTTAGTTTAATAATTCGAAAGACTATGTCGGTGACTTTGTTTCTCTGGAGGATTCATTCATTCCTTCCGAATCATATTTATCAGAGAAACTCCGAGCATAGCTCGCTGAGCGACTAAGCTTGTGATGCATATGGACTCATCATAAAACATCCCAAAGCACTGATAGAAGGCAACATCTGAATCTTTTATCCACAACCCATATATGTCCTAGTGCTGATCACGGGCCTACTCATTTTTAGAGGATCGGAAATTAACCCATCACGTTTTTCCAATGCGTATTGGCGAGATAACCAGACTCAGAATAAATATCTGTAGGCCATACATATATTTATTCCGATACAAAAATCGAACCTTTGATCATTGACTCCGTTGGCGGCAACTCCGCTACGACCAATTAGTCATCTCTAAATTAACCAAATTGATATATAAAAAAACAGAAACCGCAGGTAACTTTGTTGTACCGAGTGTAGCTTTTTACTATGAAGACCGATATTTAAAAAAATGTCTTCCATACATTCTCAACAACTTACCTCCGGTTATCAGACTAGAACCTAATAAAAGGGAATATAAAAGAGTACCATTTAAGCACTTCATTAATATTATTAATGGAATCAGGCGTTACCTTGTGGACAATCTAAAGTTTTACTTAGCTAAGATCCGCGACAAGCAAAACAATAACAGAAAATTAATAATGTGTGTTTTTCCGTTGGGTTAAGTGGATTTATTTGGAACTTAAACCAAAAACTTACCGAAAATCGGCCATCAATTCTCCACCCACCAACTACTATACACAACACCAAACACACATTATCACTTTTCAATCTTGTAAACGACACGTGTTTCGCCCCAACACGAGACATCTTCAGGGATAGAAGACTCTACGGAACACAACCGAAAAGTGGTGGTGTGTGTTCGGTGTTGTGTATACTGGTTGGTGGGTGGAGAATTGATGGCCAATTGTCTATAAGTTTTTGGTTTAAGTTCCAAATAAATCCACTTCATCCAGCAAAAAATCACACATAATTAATTTTCTGTTATTGTTTTGCTTGTCGCGGATCTTAGCTAAGTAAAACTGTTGACTGTCCACTTCATAAATACTGACTAATTTAATTTAAGGTTGAATTTTAATAATGTGACTGCGGATACTACAGTCAAACTATGCAGTTTTATGAGACTATATACCTCAAAAATTTGTATTTAGTCTTGCTAAAAAAATAAATAAGAACCACCTTACCGAGCGTGCACACAAGTACCAAGTTTCATTGATTCGATTTGATAGTGCATACGATCCGAAGTTACTGTTTTAATCAGGCTATTATTTCTTAGTTTATATGAAACTGCAATCATACATTTTAAAATATCTGTTGCTATAAATAAACTATTAAGGCCTCTTTCAAAAATAGAACCTATATACGTCTTTCAGTCACATCATTGTTTGTGCAAAAATGTCATATGTGACAATATATTAAACTATATGAGTTCTTTTTACAATCATAATATAGTTTTATACATTTTTTTACAACAACATCACAGCCGTTTAGAACTAAGTGATGCATAAGCTTAGCGAAGAATATTATCTCAGAAAATGTTACCTTGAAAACGATCAGGTGCCAACACAAAGTGTTATGAAGAACAAGATGTCCCCTTCTTTAGCGACTGTTTATTTCAAATCCATGTCGTCAAAACTAAAAGTTTTAGCAGGACTAGATCCTCCACTAAAAGGCGGAGGCAGTGATTGGTACGTGCCGCCTTACGATCTATTAAAAGGTAAAGTAGTACTAAGGCCACTGAAAAAGGAGTTTTTATCAAAATTAAGTTGCGAAGGAATTGATTATTTTGGGGAAACAACACTACGACATCATTATAAGAGCCAACAGGAAGAGAAACGTAAAGCGCTATTTGAAAACGATGAATATTGGAAAAGCTTAATCGATGCGAAATGCCAACAGCAATTTAAAGAACGTTCCCAAGAAGCAGCACAGCAAAATACTAAAAGAATCACTGAAGCATTTCATCAGTTTTCATCCATGTTTATGTCGTCTATAAATAAAATTGAAGGTCTGCTTTTAGACAGTGCTGTCAGTGAAATCAAACGCGTAAAGGAGGAAGCTTACAATAAAATGTCAAAACATTACGAAAATTTATTAAGAAAACAATCTATAATGTTGTATGACCGTTTCAGTAAAAAACTTGAAGAGAAAAAAGAGGAATTAAAAAGTCATTTTATTTTAAATGTTGAGGAACTGCGAACAAATATGGGCAATAAAATACATAATATTAATGTAGAAAAGCATGTAGCTATAGATAATTTGAGAAAATTACTCGAATGTCAGAACTTAGCATGTCAAATTTATGTTGCATTAAAAGAAAAGGAAGAATGTGAAAAATCAGTAAAGCAGTCTGAACATGAACATAAAAAGGTAATAAAACTTTTATCTGAAGAAATAGAAAGAAATGTAAAAGAAATAGAAATTGCTACTGAAAAAGAGAGAGTACGAAAGCATTTGGCTAGAATTTGGCAAAGGAAAGTTTGTCATGTCGTTAGTAAATTTCAAGAATTCGTAGCTTTCTCCTTAAAGTCACTGCCGGAGCAAGCAGAGTTCTTTCTAAATGTGGAACAATTAATGTTGTTACATTTAAGTGAAGCTGTAGATAATCCAAGCGTCGAAAGTCTTTTTGTATCAGAAGAAGAAATGTATCCTACGTTTGTACTCCAGCCACATCCATACTACCTCTTTTGTGATGATAAATTTAAAACCAATATTGATCCTGATTTATGTCCAAAACATTGTACTTCTAGCGCTTCGCAAATGCCAGTTGTAGTGGTTAATAAAAAATGCATTTACGCAGCTTGTGACAATTTTGAGGTATTTACTGATAAAATACAAGAATTCATGAATGGACGTCGTGGAAGTGAGCAAGACTTCGTAGATGACCACGACTACACATTTGACGTGCCCGTGAAATATACACCATCCATGCAGTTTGAGGAAATAAAACATCAGAGCTCTCTTTTGCAGTTTATGCATAAAGAAATTCCGAGTGTTAAGGATGTAAAATCGGAATGTTATTGTGAATATAAACTGTCTCCTGAAGTCGAAATTAAGACCCCAAAAGAGCTTTCACTGGAAAAAGCAAAGCCATTGAAAACACATGCGAGTGACAAGCTATTGTCAAAACATGAACAGTTACGGCATATACGTGAACCCAAACTAGAAAGTTACTTTCAATTCATGGAACCTATAAATTGTAAATGTCCAATGATAGCGAAGAAAACTTTAAAAGAGCACATGCCAGCCTATATGAGGACATCTTCTAAATATGGACCGCCAAATCTACCGAATTACGAAACCTGCTCTTTAGTTACTTTACGAAAACTGGTCAAAGAAGCGGAAAAAAAATGTGATTCTCCCCCTGAAATAGATAAAGTAGACACGCATAAAAGGGACGCCGAAACTCAGTACTTTGATCAAGAATTTGAGTTATTGTATAATTGTTTCTGTGATGAAGAACTTGAGCGGTTTTTGTACGAATTGCTAAAAGATATAAATGTTGCAGAAACAGAAACTGACGAACGTGATTTTGTTAACAGATCCGATTAATTGAGCTATTTGAAAAAACGAACAGCATCTTTCGCCACTGATAGGGCATTATCCTTGAAAAATATACTAGATGAATCACCAGAACTATTGGAGATATTCACGAAAAAAGATTGTTTGTTTTAATTTAACCAAACATTAACTGGCTAAATTAATGAATATTGATAAAAGTTGGCTTTAATTGCGTTTTTTTCCTTTTTCCTACTATATCGTTTCCGGCATAGAATAAGACTCCCGTCGTATGAGGCGACTATGAGGGCAAATACCAGTAAACAGATATCTTTATAATAAAAATCTTTGTGACGCCTACAATTCGCTTGCAAAGAGCAAGAATTACGGAAACTTCCATACACTGTATGCCGATGACACCACGGTAGATGCACTTTATTCTGGCCGAGCGAACGTCTCCAAACAGTCTGTAAAAGAGAGTCGAAATAAACTTGTATCCAAAATTGAAGACGCACTACAGTGGGTATCAGGTAGGAGCAAACAAAACCTTGTGTATTTTAATTCCGAAAAGACACAAGTTTGCGCGTTTTCCGCAAAAAAGGGTACTTCGTCTTGAGAACATTCACTTTAATAAAATGCCGAATATCAGCATCCTTTGCGTTGACATATCGAGTAACGTTCAGTTCCGTAGTCATTTGGAGGGAAAGGCTAAATTAGCTACTAAAAAACTTGGGGTACTAAGCAAATCGATGGCAGGATCCATGGAAGGACGACTGCCGAATTTCCGTTAAGCTTGATCTTTCAACTGTACGCAAATATGTATCATCTCTCTGCGTACTGTCGACACAGTACGCAGAGAGATGATACATATCTGCGTTTACCACAGAGCATTTACCGTAGTAAATTCGATAATTTACTACGGTAAATGCTCTGTGGAGTTGTTTAATCTCCTCTCAGCCGCACAGTTCCACCACCGCACCACACGCCACAAAAATAAGTTCCATCCCCATCATTTGGATGGCTGGCCGTCAACTACCGTACGATTTAGTTGCAATTTTCTGCCACGAACTTCGTTCCCGCGTGATTATGAAATGAGGGTATTTTAGAAAAAAGCGTGTGTTTGTTAAGCTGGTAACACATCTGTGACATCTCCAGCGGTGCGGATATAGTGAACTGCATGTTTGTTTGACTACTGTTATAAAAAAAACAAATGGATTTCCCCCCCCCCCCAATCCGCATTTCCTTTCCTGCCCCTTTCTTCCTTCTCTATCCTTTCCCTTCGTCTGCGCCAATCCACGGTCTGCCGTGCCAATGGATGCGTGGCTAGGGGCGAGCCTAGTCGAAAGCGTGCCGATCGTCCCGGGGTCGGGCTCCCCCGGGGACTATGGTGCCTTACCTCAGCATGCAGGGCTCTGCTGGGGCTGACCTCCATCCTCCCTTGCGGCTCGTGGGATTCACTAAGACGAAGTTAATATACCTAATTTGTCGGAAATGACGGCGACGTGGTTCGCCACCCGTCACGTCCTGATTCTCACGAGGGCGAAAAGCGACCAATGACGAGCCGTTTCACTGTGATAAATGGCAGCGGATAGAGCTCTATGGTCTCTGCCAATATATATATATATATATATATATATATATATATATATATATATATATATATATATATATATATTTTTTTTTTTTTTTTTTTTTGGTTGAGGAAGCAAATTAGAAGCTGTGTATATGGACGGCGTTGATTGCTTTTTATAATCGTCACCTGATGAAAAACTAATCGAATCTCACCTTGAAAAATCTCTTTACTTTAACTAAAAATCCAATCTACGATTCGCAATCCGCCAGGCGTGCAGTACCACTCAAAAGTATTTGGCCACCTGCACTTTTATTGAAATTACAAACAATACAACTTCAAAAATAATTTTACTAGGTTTCATTGTTTGTACCTACCGAGAAATATTTATCTATAGTAAGAAGGTAAATAGCTCATTGATGTTTGCCGACTCCTGGTTATAACATTAAAACATATTATATTAACCAAGATAGTATATAACATATTATATTCTTTGAAGTGGTAGTTTTGTTTAAGGTATTAATTACTACTAGAAATATTATTACGTTAGTTATCTGATGTCATTTAACCAGAAAAGACGCCTTCCGTATCTCAACATTTAAAATCTAATAATTTTTTTTGTTCTAAAAAGTTTTTTTGAAGAAAATAGGTTATACTAAGAAACGTTCCCAAGAGATCAGAGGCACAATTTTTGGCCTTCATAAATCCGGTAAAAGTAATCGTGAGATTTCAAAACTGCCGAAGACAGCAATACAAAAAGTTGACTACGTTGTTTAGAAATTTGCATCTGAAGGAACAATTTACATCAATCGCATATAATATCCCAGGCAGACCGAGAGCCACAACTTCAACGCATACATTTTAATATCATTACCATCACAAGAATTTCATATAACAGTGACTTTTAATATCATTCAATAGTGGTAGAGCCACGCTGCAGACGAATACTTTGTTAAGAATGGGCCGGCTTGCCTGGGGATGTACCACACTCCCGCAGAAAACCGGCGTCTGAGTGGTAGCTTACCTACTGCGCTTCATACTGTGAGCGGCCGAGTCCCGAAGGCCTCCCCCTCCCATAATGACACTTTCCTTAAAGGTCGGCAACGTTTCCGTACGGCGTTGCGGAAGTCTATGGGCGGCGTTCATTGCTTTCCATCAGGTGACCGCCTGCTCGTTTGCCTTTCTATCCCATAAAAAATATATAATCATTTTGTTTATCATCATGTGAAATTATTTCTGAATGATCATCTGTGTTGATAATTCAATAGTTTTCTCTTTGTCACAGAGACTTTTTCTAAGACAAAACGCTTTGAAATATGTCGCTTTATTTACTCTGAGATTTATGAAAAATTCGTAGAATATTAAAAATCGTGTTAAAACAATTCATGTAAAAAGAGAATTGAATGTACTAGACTTTAAGGTTTGTATTTATGTTGATAATGACGTTAAGAGGTACATTCCAGAAAACCATTAATTATGATTGTCATTTAACATTGATCAAGAGTATGGCGGGTACGTATATAAAAAATTCTTTTTATATATTCACGCCTATCCCCCGCAGGGGTTGGCAGAGAGCACAGATCTTCATCCACTACCATTCATCGCAGCGAAACGGGTCTCCATTAGTCACTTTTCGCCCTCGTGAGAATCATGACGTGACGGATGGCGAACCACGTCGCCGTCATTTTCAACATATTAGGTATATTTAGTCTTAGTAAAACCTACGAGCCGCAAGGGAGGATGGAGGCCCAGCAGAGCCCTGCATGCTGAGGTAAGGCATCACAGTACCCGGGGGAGCCTGATCCCGGGACGGTCGGCACACTTGCGACTAAGCTCGCTCTTAGCCACGCATCCATTGGCACGGTAGACCGTGGATTGGCGGAGAGGAAGGGAAAGGATAGAGTAGAAAGGAACGGGCAGGAATATAATAAAACATTTAGACTATAAAAATCTTTATTATAAATCACTGCAATGCGGCGCGACGGTACAAACGTCAACGCCCCCTCCCCACGCACGATCCGGCGAACAATAACTCTATACGTCACGCACTAGCCGCCGCTACAACGATGGTACACACAGGCATTTCTCAAAACTAAGTTATAAGCAAATCGAAATAAATGATCGGATTACAAAATAAATACATTCTCACACAATATATTGTGTCAGCGGATTTGTGACACGCAGTCAGACTGACGCGTCGTGCGATACCTTTGTACGTACGTACGTACTTTACTACGCTGCCCGGCCCGCCCTTACATGTGATAACCTCCCGCTACTACAACTGTACGGATTAAACCAATAATTCTTAAGTAGTAAAACAGTCCTAAAACTGGATACCGCTGACGTCACACCAATAACTCGCCACTACTGTCTAAAGTGTAATTTTAGGTCTTTCAATTTGACATAAATTAGGAAAAAAAGAAAATATAAAATATACTTAAAAAAATTGCATTACAGACATAGAATTAATAGATAGTAGACATTAACCCGCCGCAGTTCTCCAAGGTGAATTTGTGGGGCATCCAAACTCGGAATAAATACCTGTAGGCCATACATATATTTATCGCGATGCGGGAATCGCACCCTCGACCATTGACTCCGAAGACGGTAAACTCCGCCACTGAGCCAATAGATCGTTCAATTGTATTATGTAAATATTGTTCATTATACTACCGTATAATATAATATTTATAATTACATTTCATATATCTTTCACATTGAGTTTGGTTACACATCAATTTTTTAAAACAATCATAGAATAATTTTATGATATGATTACAAGTTCACATAAAACATCTCAGGAGATTTAAATTTATTTATATTTCAAAACCATCTCTATTTGAGGCGCGTAGATTCTTTTTGGAGTTATGATTAAGAGCAACAAAGAGGGAAGTCATTGGCGCAACGATGAGCGATGTTGCTTAACTATAGAGGTCGTCATCCCCTCCCTCTTCCTGGAAAGTGGGTTGGTCTCCCCCTGACGTGCCCGTCCCACCGACTCCGCCGCCACTCGTGGGGAATCTGTAAGTTCACAATAACACGTTAATATGGAACCAAGTGTCGGCGATATATCCGAACCGATACGACATTGAAATCTTCAAAAACAAGCCTACTTGTAACTCAAAGGCCGGCAACGCAACTGTGATGCCTCTGGTGTTGCAGATGTCTATGTACGGCGTTAATTGGTTTCAATCAGGTGATACACTTGCATGTTTGTATTCCCATTCCATATAAGAGTGGTAGAGCCACGGTGCAGACAAATACTTAACTAATGTCAAGAATGGCATATTATTTATCTGTAGTATGAATAATGGGCAGGCTCGGCCGACGTCAGAGTGGTACGCGCGCTTCGTACGGTCAGCGGCCTTCCGCCGGAGTTTCCGGTGGCCCAACACCCTCCCCCTCTCATTCCCATAATGTCACTTTCCTTAAAGGTCGGCAACGCTTCCACACTGTCTATGGCGCTGTGGATATCTATGGGTGACGTTGATTGCTTTCTATTACGTGACACGCCTGCTCGGTTGCCTTCCTATCCCATAAAAAAAAATACTACTACAAGACGTCGATATGTTGTAAGCGTGAGGTACCCTCCCCAGTTGAGCCGACCCATCCGTGCTAATATGGCTTTACCGACTAACGAACACAATACACACCGGAAGTTGGTGCCGAAGCCGCGGCTCTGCTGCAGCGTCTGCGCGAACATCTCGTACTTGCGGATGTCGTTGTCGGACACTGAGCGCCGCGCGAACTTCATCGCCTCCTCGAAGTGCGCGCGACTGATCTCCGGCACCGGATCCTCTTCATCCATCTGACGAACACACACGTTATATAACCATAGGCTAGATTCTTTAGAACTGTGGAGGTAAAATCTCAACTCTAAGCATCTTATATCAATATTACAATGAGGAGTGATCCGAAGAATTGTTTGGAATAATTCCTGCTGCTGAATTCCATAATCACACAACTCGCCACAAAGAAAAGTTTCATCCCCATAATCTGGATGAGTGGCGATCCAGTATGGTGTATTATACAAGAGTCTTCTTTGCACGCACCACTACCCTATGGAACCAGCTACCGCCAGCGGTGTTTCTTAACCGATACGACATTGGAATCTTTAAAAATCTTTAAAAGGTTGGGAATGTATGGTCTAAGGCGTTGAGGGAACCTTCTGGTTATGTTCCCTCAACCCCTCAGATCGATCTCTTTGCCTTAAAGGCTGTAGAAAAATAAGAAAATACCAAGTCGTTTCAATGCGGATCCTCGTTCCATCATTACAGGGGTTGAATTGAAGGGAAGGTAGGAAATACACTAACATCCATAACAGCGGCCGGCGTCTGTTGTTGGCGAGTGCGCTCACGCTGTATCTCCGACTCGATGGCCTGCCGGATTGCCAGCTTGCACGCCCGCTGACAGATCTCAGTCAGATCGGCACCGCTGAACCCTTGTGTGACCTGCAATACAGTATTGTAACCTTTAAAGTCACCAACGTAAGACCGTCGTAAGACAACGTAAATATATGTATGGCCTATAAATATTTACTCCCAGTTTGGCTGGTTACTCCGCCATTACTCCGCCATCCGCATTGGACAAGCGTAGTGGGTTAACGTCCGTTGCTTCAGAAGCGGGGAAGCCCGTGCCAAGCTGTGGCACATACATACTAGTTGTCGCAACTACGCGAGCGGTTTCTTGTGTGTATGTGTATACATAGAAGACTGTATCTTTCTATGCGGTCGCAGCTTGCGGCAGTCGATACTAGCTTTAAACTGCCCGTAGATGGCCGGCCTAAATAATGAATGGAAATGTACGTTTACCTTAGCGATATATGAGAGATCAACGTCTTTGGCAATCGGCGATTTACGGAGGTTCGAGCGGAGGATGGCCTCGCGCGACTTCTCGTCCGGGAGTGGAATGTAGATGAGCTGATCTAAACGTCCGGGCCGCAGGATGGCCGGGTCGATGATGTCCGGACGATTCGTAGCGCCTTACGAAACATAAATATAGTAAAAAATAAATCTATCATTTTTTTAACCAAGCCAACCTAAGCATCGCGATCAGGCTGTTCCGATTTTATGTCGAGAAACCTTTATACTAGGTGTTTGTGCTTAGTATTTCTCGACATAAAATTAAAAAAGCACTATCGTGCCGCATAGGTATTTTCGTACTCATTTAGTGAAAGCGCAGTTGCGCTGATTGGGATTCTTCAACTGCGTTTTTTCAATACTCCATGGGAGTCAAACGGTTAGTTTTTCCAGAATTTTTGTTAACGATTACAATTAAGGTACAATAGCTTGTTCTAAGAAATAATTCACATCAATAGTACAATGGAAAGTAAAAACTCACGACATCAAGTAGTAAATGAGATTTCTAACGAGCTATTGTTGCTTCACGTACATTACTTTTGTATATTATGTTATGAAAGCAGGTGGTAGTATGAAGAAGTACACTACAGTAAAAGCTCTTTATTCGCGGGGTATATGTTCCATAAATATGCCGCGAATACAGAAACCGTGAATACGGAATGGTAATTTATATGGGATTATAGGGGACACGTTACTAAGTGACAAAATAAAAAAAAAACAAATACATAAAAAAAATAAGTTGTAATAAGATGTATTTTACTTTTTTTTATTAGTCGATTTGACGGCATTTACAAAGGATATTGAGTCGGATACCTATAGGAATCCTTTTATTATTATGTATGTACTTATTAGATCCGCGAATAAAGCAATTTTTAGCCGCGAATATAGGAATTGGGTCGCATTTTCTTAATCCGCGAATAGTGAAAACGCGAATATGGAACTTTTACTGTATTAAAAAAAATTAATAAAAATATATTAATAAAATCCTACCCAATACAATTAATATGAGAAAACTAAATAAAGGTCAAAATGACTAATTGGCTAAGAGGCGGGGCCTCCGGCCCACGGAGTCGTCAATGATCACGGGTTCGATCCCCGCATCTTAATAAATATATGTATGGCCTACAGACATTTATTCAGAGTCTGGTAACCCCGTCAATCCGCATTGGATAAGAAGGAAAATATATAGTCTGGGAGAAAAAAAGGTTAAAATAGACAGCGGTTTAAAAATACATTATTTATACTCACCGATGATGAAAACGTTTTTCTTAGCTCCCATGCCGTCCATCTCGGTGAGGATCTGGTTGATCACTCTGTCCGCAGCACCGCCAGCGTCCGACACGGACCCGCCGCGGGACTTCGCTATCGAATCCAACTCGTCGAAGAACAACACGCACGGCGACGCCGAACGAGCCTACAGAGATAATCGTTATTCCATAAAGTATACTGCCTGTGAGAAGGTCTATTAAAATGAAGCACAAAATTATATTACAATTTCATAGATTTTTTTTATTACGAATAGTTACATCTCTAGTCTTTTATCATATCCCTATTCTCTTTTTATAATTTACTTTCTATGTTAGATTATCTTTATATATAATTAGGATTACATTTTATTATGTTTTAGAACTATTTAGAATAATGTAACTCCTGTTGATGGTCCATAAATAAATAAAAAAATATATATGTCGGCGTATTAGAATTGATATCATTATTTAATTAATATATGCAATAGACAAAACTAATTTTCCATGTCTTGTGGCGCCATCTGTTGACAGATCATATAATAATATTGTTTGTGTACATAAAATAATTATAATAGTTGTAATTTGTGTAAAATACATTATTAGACTTATGTAAAAAATTTATAAATATGTAGTTTGAATATTAAGCTGCATTTTAAGAATTATTTTGCAGTCATTTCAATTGTTTGTTAAAAAAGATATTGTTGCTATGTTAAAGCAAATCTATTTTTAGATTCGTTATTCGTCGTTATTCATTGTTTATTGTCTTTGTTCGCCTTCTCGATTTTGTATATAAAAGCCATAATTAAGTCGGGGACGATTCTCCGGCGCCGACCCTGTGGCGAAGTGTCTCGGCGCATTTGCCGATTTCCACATCATACTCACCCAAAACAGTGGGGAGCGAGTATAGATATTGGTGCTGGAACCCCTGTGTCCAATACCAAGTCGACATGAAGACCGGGGAGTGGTCGCCCCTTTGAAGTTAAGCCCGAGTAGTGGGGTTCTAGTCCCCAAGGCTCATTTCCACTCTAAGATGTAGATGTCCCCATGATGATGATGATGGGGAAACCATAATTAAGTCCATAGATGTCCCCGTGATGATGATGATGGGGAAGATTCATTCTAATTTGAACCGTCGTCGACGACCAAATAGACATAAAGACCGATAAATGAAGCACAAAATTATGTTAAAAGTTCTTAGATTGTTTTTACAGATAGTTCCATAATTTTATTACAATAAACAATATATTACAGCCTAAAAATATATTCTTCTCTTATTTTAATTTACTTTCTTTGTTGGATTTAGTTTTATGGTGCATGTTACCTTATATAAATCGACGTAAAAAAGTGTAAACTCTAGCGTGTTATAGTGTTACATTTGTAACTTCAATGTGTTATAAAGAAATAGTTCAAATTAGATTGAATGCTAACTTTTTACAGACAGCTTTGGGTTATTAAGCCGACGAGGTAAGCAAGAAAGTAATTACTATATAGAAATGATTAAGAATATTACCTTATCAAAGATGTCCCGAACATTGGCCTCAGATTCACCAAACCACATGGTAAGCAATTCGGGTCCCTTCACAGAGATGAAGTTGGCTTGACACTCATTAGCGATGGCTTTGGCCAACAGTGTTTTACCTGTACACAATAGTTATTTATTATCCGCTCAAGTGCTTCATATTAAACTCAACAAATTCTCCTTTATATCTAAAGTATTTTCCATGCATTATTTTTTGTTATTAAAAATTGTCGGAAATTCTAGAAATTGAAAAAAAAATTCAAACATGGATTGTTTGCAAATGGGTTGCAGGCAATCCATTTGCCAACAATCATGATTGCCAAAGTTTTGGTCCAACTTTGGTCCAAATTAAACAAACTTTTTTTTCTTCAATACTTTACATTATTAAGTTCTGACAACACTTATTCCCCCCACTCCATATTGCTAAGAACAATACTCCTCAATTCTGTGTGCACTGAGCCAATTAAGTGATTTACACCGCACTAGCATCGCACGGGTGGTGTGGCTAATGAAAGAATGAGAGAAATCTCAGAGGAAAGAATAGCATGAAGCACAGAAACAAAGTTTTGTAATACAAAAGAGAAAGTAATTGAATATGAATGAAATGTCAATCTATTAATACTAACATTTATTTTGTTAATCATAGCTTCTTTTGTTAATCATAGCTTCTTTTGTTAATCATAGCTTCTTTTGTTAATCATAGATTCTTTTGTTAATCATATTAATGGCGCCCATTAGTAGTTATATTGCAATTTACAATAACGGTAAAGAGAAAAATTGTTTTTTTACGTATTTCCGTACAGTTTTTTGAGAATTATCTTTTATATAAAACCTTGTCCTAATAATAACAAAGACAACAATAAAAGAATTACCTAATTTAGTGCAGTCGTTCTGAAGTTATGCGCGTACATACATTACGGCAATTCATTTTTATTTATAAGGATTTATTTTTAATCTGTCATAAAATCTACACATATTTAATAAACTTACCACAACCAGGCGGTCCATAAAACAGCACACCTCGCGACGGTTGCATGCCGAACTTGAGGAATTTGTCGGGATGTTCCACTGGGTACTGAACCAACTCCTGAAGCTCCCTCTTCACGTTTTGGAGACCTCCAATGTCCGACCAAGTTACATTGGGCACTTCGACCACTGTCTCGCGCAATGCCGATGGCGATGACTTTGTCATGGCATACTGGGTAAAAATTTTAAAATGTTGATAAAAGGAAGATATAAATAAAAAAAGAAGCGTCACAGGAGGCTTGGTAGATGTGAAACATTGATAACGGCTTGGTCTATTATTTTCACTATTCCTATTCAAAGTAAAATTTAAATAGGAACACTGAAAATAATAGACGCTTGTACAATGTTACATCGGTCGGACGGATGGGATACGAATAACAGGCAGTATACAGTATAGACCGATGTAACATTGTACAAGCGTCTTATTATTTTCAGTGTTCCTATTTAAATTTTATTTTCAAGCAATAAAAAGTCTTAAAATTTTCGGATAACGCTTGAAACTTTAGGGACTTTTGTGTTATATGTATATTTTTAATATTTTTACAATTTTTAAATTTATTAAATTAAGAAAATAATATGTTCGTCATTGCAATGTTATGTCGATCAGAAAAATTTACATCTGTCAAAAGGATCACGCTAACTTGTACAGGGTATAAGGCGATTTTTATAGCTCTGTTGGACTGTCAATTCGTTTGGGTGACCTGCCAGTTTTTTTTTCATATTTTAATGTTTTTGATAAAACAATGAGCACCATTATGTTTGAAGAAATAAACTTTTTGCTACTTTTTTAATAAAGCACTTAATACAAGTCTAAAATATTTCATAATGTAAATGTTCTTTATTTGCACTATTAAAACAAAAAAAAATCTTTACAAAACAATGGTATCATCCTTGCCAAACATATAATCAATAAAGTCACTTACACGGAAGTTGTCCATCGAAACAGCAAGTGAATTCAGCACCTCTGCATCAATTTGATCATCCTCGAGATCAATGAGGTCCATCTTCTCACGGATCTGCTGCAAAGCTGCCTCCGAGCAAAGCGAGGCGAGGTCAGCGCCCACGTGACCGTGGGACTCTGCTGCGATCTAAACAAACAAATAAACATATATATACAAAATTTAAAAAAATGCAAGTATATCATTGCCATTGATTCTCGTGTACAAAGGTATCTAAAGTAAATACAAAGCATGTATAACAACTAGTCCATAGATCTACGGTAAATTCTGTAGATCTAGCTGAAAACTATCTTTATCTTTATTAAACTGCAATTGATGTGGCTGCCATAAGCAAACCTAACGGTGCTCTTATATTGCGAAAGCCAAATGCATCGGCCAAACTTTAAGTGAAGTGTGTTACCCAAGTCAGGAAAGACAATAGGAATGTTACTATTATCTTTCCTGACTTGTGACTGTATTCAAATTAAAATATAATTTTACTACAATACATTAGTTTCCATGATAGAAATCCTAAAGAACAATATATTTTTTAAAAAGCGATCAAATTTTTATTTAATAATTGAAATGTGATCATATCATAAACCACATTACGAGTTTTGGCATTTAAGGGCGAAATTTAAAATACATGATTATTAAAGTATGAAATGTATTAAAAACAATTTTAAACTATCAATATAAAGGATACTTATTTTTTAAATACACTCCCAAAAATAGTCAACGTTCCTACTAGCAACATGGAGACTAAGGACTAAGAAAAAGAGAGAAAACTACTATTGCAGAAAAAAATACTAATGTGTTTGGGCAGCATTAATTACTTTCCATCAAGTGATACACTTGCTTGTTTGCCCCCCCTATCCCATAAAAAAAAGTTCCTCAGGCCTAGGTTAAAGTCATTACCTGTTCCAGGTCCACGTCATCGCCCAACTTCATGTTTTTGGTGTGTATACGCAATATCTCCAAACGGCCAGTTGCGTCCGGTATGCCAATGTCTATCTCACGGTCGAAACGGCCAAAACGTCGCAGAGCGGGGTCGATGGAGTTGGGCCTGTTTGTAGCTGCCATTACGATCACATGGGATGACTTCTTCATACCTGCGAATGTAGCAAAAATACATACATACCTATCAACACACCTACTTCCCGTGGGGAGAAGCGGGTCACCTAATTTACCTTATGGTAAGGATGTAAGTAATAGGAGGAAGAAAAAGAAATAGAGGAAGGGTGCAGAAGTTCGACATCTGTACACTGTATATGATTTCTTAAATAAGATTTAGACATCATTCAAATCAAGTATTATCAGTATTTGAATAGACAAAATGAGTATAATAAAACAGAAAAAAAATACTATTCATGTATCTAATTGTCCAAAAAATTCATTGAGATTGACAGAGATTCATTTTGTTTTACCAAGGTATCATTGTACCATGATATACATATTTGTGATATTTTTATTTATCTCAGCATCTGTTACTGATATAACAAGGAGAGTGCTTCAAGGAATTGTTCAACATAAACTGTTGAATTCCATTAACATACAATTCGCCACAAAGAAAAGCTTCATCCCCAACATTTGGATGAATGGCAATGTAATAAGGTGCATTTTTCCATAACCTTCTGTCAATGCACCATTGCCCTATAGAACCGGCTATCTCCAACGGTCTTTTGGAACTAATATGACAATGGAACTTTGAAAAAACAAGTCTACACATTTGACAATCGGTGATACGCCAGCAATTGCCTTCCTACCTCATAAAAAAATGTACCTGATGAAACTGTGCCTTGGAATAAATTTAAAAATGACTCACCATCCATAAGCGTAAGTAACTGCGACACAATACGTCTTTCCACCTCTCCATGGGTCTTCTCTCGCTTGGGGGCGATAGCGTCCAACTCGTCGATGAAAATGATGGCGGGCGAATTTTTATCTGCCTCCTCGAAAGCCTTCCGCAAGTTTGACTCTGATTCTCCAGCCAACTTTGACATAATCTCCGGCCCATTGATGAGGAAGAAGAATGCACCTGACAAAGATGGTAATTTTAAATGGGAAGAAAACATGTGTCTCATTATTATATACGAGATTTATACTGTTTTATGTAAAAAAAGGTTTTACAGTAAACTGATTTATTCATATTTTGAAGACTAAGCAAATAATCAATTCTTTCTTTATTTAATTTCCAAGATAAATATATGTACAAATATATATTCCGAGACCGGATGCCCTGTCATTCCATCCTGGACAAGCATAATCGGGTTTTCAATATCCAATTCTACAGAAATTGGGAGGCCCATGCCCAGCCATGGACATATATGGGATGGAAGTAAATAATATAACATATAAAAAAATTGACAAAAAAAAAACAATTGCGCTGTAGTATAGTTTTGAAACTTAAAACGTTAATTTATTAATTAAATTAAAATATCAAACTCACCAGTTTCATTGGCAACGGCGCGAGCAATCAATGTTTTCCCAGTGCCGGGAGGGCCGTACATGAGAATACCACGCGGTGGCTTCACACCAATAGCCTTGAACAGTGAAGGGTGGCGCAGAGGCAGTTCCACCATCTCTTTGATCTGGGCCAACTGCTTGCGGCAACCGCCAATGTCATCGTAGCCGACTGCGTTCAGGGCTTCTTCCTCCTCCTGTTCAATACGAAAATTGTTACTTTTATTATTACACAGCTTATAACTGTAGGTTAGGCCTGTAGACAGGCCATAACTTCAAAACCCTTCTGCAAGTTAGCTGGATTTTTCTATGACATTTCATCTTGTAAAATAACTTCAAGTAATACATAGAGGTGCATTCTATGAATAAATAAGTAATGTTGTTTATTTTCGAGTCAGCTATGTGGCTCCTCTTGGGTGAGGCTTATTTTTATCAAATAGAGTGCTACAGGTTGTTGATAATGATTTAATTACTATATTTGCATATTGTTTTTTGTGGGATAGGTAGGCAAACAAAAAAGTGTATCACCAGATGGAAAGCAATCAACACCGCCATCGACATTTGTAACAATATTTCTTTTTTTTTAAGGGATAGGAAGGCATGTCACCTGATGGAAAGCAATCGCCATAGATAGTGCGGAAGCGTTGCCGTCAAGGGAAAGGGAGTGAGAGAGGGAGAGGAAGAGGGAGGGGGCGGGGGAGGGTGTTGGGCTTCTGGATCTCAGCCGCTCATCGTACGAATCCGGGTAGGGAAGCTACCACTCAGACGCCAGTTTTCTGCAGGAGTGTACTTCCCCGGGCGAGACGGCCCATTCATGCTATAGACAAATATGCCATTCTTGACAAAGCATTCGCCTGCAGCGTGGCTCTATCACTAAGTAAAATATTTCTGCAGTAGCGTTGGTAATATTTGACAAGGTAGTACGTTATAGATTCGGCGTTGAAATTGGTTCATTTTATGCTTCTAGGAATTATTCAGAATAAATGTGATATAAATAACTTAATACCCACCTCACGCTTAATTGGTTCACCCTCACAATGTATAACGGTATCTGGTGCTACAATGCAGTACGGCGACGGGTCCGTTTCAACCACCTTGAACTCGACGGCGCGCATGCCACCGCGCACCATGAACGTGTCATCGCGATGGATGGGCCGGTAGGCCTCCATGAAGTAGGGCTTTAAGTACACCTCGAAAAGGTTTCTGTAGAAAATATTTTCAAATTTATGCTACGAACTTCGTATAAACAAGTTTTTTAATTTAAAAAAAATAAAGTAAATTTTCCTACTTAGGTCAACAAAGGATTTTTTTAAACTGTATTACTAAAACTATGTTTAAAAAATGTATTTGAACTTGAGTGGATGATTAAAAAGATGAAATATTAACTATTTGTATAAATATATAAAAAATTATATATATATATACACATGCACACACGTACGCATGCACGCACGCACGCACGCACACACATATATATACATAAATATAATATGGACATAAGAAAGTCTAAAATAAATAAAAATATTATGTTATATATAGCTATCTGCACAAAGCAATCTGGGAGTGGCAGAAATTAGATGTCAACTGTAACTGAAGATGTTAACATATTTCATCTTGATGGAAGCCTATTTTCATCAGTGTCCTGCCGCAAGATGAACCTTAATTAACTCTAAAACTAAATTTGTATAGGTATCAGCATATGATATGCTGTGGATTTTGTTACAATAAATAAATAAATGATGTCCAAAAGTTAGAACTGTAATTTAATACGTGTTAAGTCTATAACATTGCCTTTCTCATTTATGTTTTTAATTAATCATTAATCATTTAATACTCACCCAGTGAGTCCCTCTACGGAATCATCGATGGGCAATATATGCACTCGCTTGCCGTACTTGACTGATGGGCAGGGCGCGATGGAGACCACATCGGAGAGACGTACGCGAAGGTTGTTGCGTACCACGCGGTTCATCCGGATCTTCTCGTCGGGGCAGTTGTCATCCGACAGCACGATACAAACAGTCTCCTTACGACGCTTGCCTTTCAATAGGACAGTGTCGCCACGGAACAGCTGGAGTTGTTCCATTTTCGCCTGTATTGAGTTGAGATACCGTTTAAATAACACTATAGTAGTATTTGTCACAGATTTGCCCCTAATATCGAATATCGTATTTCGATGTTAACGTCAAAATTTTTTTTGCTATTTGTTCAGGAAACTCTTGAAAAAAGTTGTACTGATTTTGTACACTTTTAAGAATTCTCTTTAATCAGGAAATATTAACCACATGAAAATATAAGAATCCCTAAAACTTATAATATTGCCATATAAACGACCAGCCACGAGGGTCTCACTTCGACCAATCAGCCACCATGAGGAAAATAGAGATGTTCCATTTTTAACTTTTAGAATAAATTCTAAAATAATTTTCGACGATTCAAAATGCTTCGAGAATTTGTTTTTTAAAATATTCGCTTTTAATTTCATTTCTGCCTGCCAATTACCTGACAACACAAATCGCAATGTGAATTTGAAGGACTATCATTTTTATGAATTGTCCATAAATTTATACATTTCTATAGTAAATATTTATTATATAATTTATCATTAACATTCATTGAGCTCACATGACATATGACACCCATATTCGTGTTTAGTTTATATATTGTTTATATTTTTTAAAGTACATAATGATATCATAACAAGTAAGGCTTAGTACAAATGATGTATTTTTATTAATGAGAAAAAATAATGTGAAAGGCGAAAAAGAGACAAGAAAAGGTCTACCTCCAAAGGATCCAGTAGGTTAAGCATATGAAAGTTGTACTTGAGTCTGATGAAGTGTTCAACTCACATCCAACACACCAAACTTACAACCAACAGCCCCAATTCATATCCAACACAAATAAGGCTTTATACAAATGATGATATATTTTTACTAATGAGAAAAAAGAATGGGGAAGGCGAAAGAGAGACAAGAAAAGGTCTACCTCCAAAGGATCTAACAGGTTAAGCATATGAAAACTGCACTCAAATCTGATACAAGTGTACAACTTGCATCCAACACACCCAATCTTCACCCAACACACCTAATTCATACCCAACACACCCAATTCACAGCCAACATACTCAACTTACACCCAGCACCGGTCCAGTTGAAGATAATTTCGTAAATGGTTTTCAATGCCGATACAAGTTCTCATCGTTAACCAATTCTGGCATTGTCTTATTTTATTGAGATTTTTAATTTTTCAACCCATTTTCCACCAATTCAACCCTTTTGTAACTTTAACATCTAATATAGCTAAATAATTAACTAGTAAGATATATTTTTTTTGGCAGTTGTCACTTTAAGGGTTGGTATCAAGAACTAAGCCTAAAAATATACAACTCGCTTTTTAGTTTTAGAAATTGCAAATATTCAAAAAACATATATGTTATAATTAGTTTATTGATAGTCATGTACAATGGTTTCAATTTCATAAAGATATATTCAATAGGTACTGAGAAAAAATGTTCTTTCATTATAGGGTTATCACTCCCATTATTCCCTTACTAGAAGAGTTAGAGGTGTAACGTTAAATGTTTGGCTATTTTAGATGAAGAACAACAAAAACAAGGTAAGAGCACTTCGTCACACACAAATGCAGTTTTCAAATACTTGATCTGCTAGATCCTTTGGTCTTTTGTGATAAAGCATTCCTTCTTCAGAAAAGAAGAGTACAAAATTTGCAAATATATGTTGTGTATATATAATATGAATTTTTAGTGATTATTATTTTTATATGCAGGACTAATTATTAGAATTTGTAATTAAAAAAACAAACATATTTTTCCTACTGAATTCTGATGCCATCTATCAAATAATCTTAAATCACACCTAGTAGAATACGTCATATTTACCTTATTAAATACTATTTCTTATACATAAAGTAAAAATAGTTTTAAAAATGTTCAAACTGAAAGAAAACCAGTCTTTTATTGTTCATATAAGATTTACTCATATGGACTTACAAATTCTGATAATTGAAACCTTACTGTTGTAAATTAAATAATTTTATAACAGTAAAGTTCCAATTACCAGAAATCATAAAAATTAAGGATATCATAATATTTAACATTTATCAAATACTCTAATTAGGTATAAGAAAAATTGTTTATTAAAATAATAGTTTTAAAGATATCAATATTTTTAATTATGTCATTTGGAAAGAAATGATTATACATTATGTATCTGCCATAATATATCAAGCTACAAACCCCAAATATATGTCAGAATTTATATTTAGTAATGAAAAAAGGTGCAAACTGTAAATTCATATCTCGATGATCATGTCTTACAATAAATACTATGAAGACATTACAGCAGAAGACATATACATTTTACAGCAAATACTATAAAACAGAAGACAGTGAAGGTATAACAAGGGTTGAATTGAAGGGTTAGTCTTAACAACACCCATATATACATACCTATAAATATCTAAGTAAATGTGATTTTATATTTGTGATTCTGCAAATCATGTTATTGTCTCTGATTTTGACTCTGTTCAATAAATATAAAAAATGAAACCAAAATCTATGCATGGTGTTACTTCTAGGTTACATTTTGCAATGTAATGCTATGTCATGATTTGATGAATCTGTGTTAAGTTTTATTAAAATTCGTTAATTTTAAGGTAGTACCTTGTACCAAATTTAATGCCTGATATTTTCGAACAAAGAAAAACTGACCTGTGAAAGAGCAACAACGGAATTGTCGTCACTGACGGCCTCTTCGACGATAAGACGGTTGGGCCTGTCTTTACGACGAAGGATTGCGGTGGATAAATCATCAGGACTGCAAGAGAACATCCAAATTATAAAAAATATATAGCGTCATACAAACTTAAACCTAATTACTTCCAGTTAAACGTTTCTAATTTGAAACTATTTGATAAAAAGCACTTAGTATAGTAATAAAAGTCATTTGATAATAAAGGTTTTGCGAATATAATGCTCTTTTTTCACGATATTCAACCTATTTAAAAAAAAAAAAACATTTTTAATTTCAGTGTTAGACATGATGACAAGCCAAATTCGATGGTAGGCTTACAGTAATCTTTTAAATTCTAATGTGAAATAATCGATTTAATAACATTTTATCTACATATTAGTATTAGTTTCAACTTACCTTTTATTGTCTGCCATTTTAATCACTAATTTAAACTAAAAATCCTAAATTTACAATTTATTGAAACACCGAGTGATTAGCCTTTTCTTCACTTCAAAAGTGCGTGACGTTGCCGTATTTCATTTGTTCATATCGATGACATTAGTGTTGCTACTGTTAATAAAATTAAGATTGTCTATGTGATAACATAGTAAACGGGCGTTTCCTTGTTGCTCCAAAACAAGCAAACGAAAAAGAATACAGTACCTTATTACATACTCAGTATGTACAGTAACATTTCATGCAGTAACATATGTAAACTCTGTTAATAGAAGATATTAAAATGAAAGTTATAAATTCTTAAGTCACCACAAACAAAAATCACTTTTGCCTATGACAAATATTAAATACATTTCACTTTATTATTTAATTAATAATTATGTTAATAATTTCTGAAGTGTGCCGCCCTAGGATTAGGGTTCGCCAACATATATCAACGCTAATATATCATGATATATGTATAACTTGATATTTGTGTGCATATATATCGATGGATATTTTACTGTGTGAACTAAAAATTTACCAGATGACTACTGATATCAGTTAATAAACAACTACAATTTAAATAATTTTTTTCCCCAAATAGCAATCTTATGAATGGTATCGGGTATTCACCATTGAATATACACATATTTTTATGTATTATAAACAGCGGATTTTTTCAAACCCCGCTTACGACACAAGTGATACTCAAAATCATTTTATTTTTCCTTTGTTTTCCTTTGATGAGTCATTGAGTTAAAAAAGGAACAAACTTACGTACTTTAAATGTTTCTATTTACTTACTTTAAATGTTCTCATAGTTATCGAAACAAGCATTTAAACCTATGTTATTACAACAGTAGTATTAAAAAAAATTATGGTGTGTGTATATGTGGTATTTCTTTTATATTTTTACTGCTTAATATTTATCATAAAAGTCATATTAGGAATTAAACTTTGTCATAATTGCAAAGATTACTTCCTATTGAAAATTAGAGTAATTCCTAAATTACTTTTGAATAAATCTTATGAAAGTGAAACCGAAATAAAATAAGTTTTGAGCAAATTTTTAATATTTAATTCAAAAAATCAAATCCTCTAAGTCAAAAAAAAATCCGAGAATTTATTTACAGTTAGTTATAAAAAAATTGCACCCTATAAATAGGGGCAGCGAATACGGTTTAAAAATTCTATCATTGCAGTTTGCAATATCTTATATTTTATTTTTAACCTCATGGAACCTCATGGAACGTCTAAAAAACAAATCAATGCAGTCTTAACAACTTATATTATTAAGTAATAAATTTAGTTTATGTTGATAAAAAGATAACATATTGATGAGAAGATAATTGATTGGATTATAAATCACCAATATACTATTAGGAAAGAAACGGGACAATCAGGAGTGATTATTATTTTTAAATACGTATAAATATATTATTGGAATGAGAAAGATATCACAGCAATTGTATTAAAAAGTGTAGTTTGTGAATCTTTTTCAGTTAGTGATTTGGTCCTTTTAAAAAAATCTACGATAATTTGGAGCAAATTTGAAACGCCAGATTACATGTATTTATTTTATTGTGTTTTATTTCAGCGACGTAAAGAATCTTTATAGTATCATAAAAAAATAAAATACCATCGAAATATACAACAATAGATATGAGTCACTTTTTATAAAGATAAATTTAAAATTAAAATAAAGTCCAACGTGGCATAAATTGTTGATGAAAGTACCAAATTTATGACAGTAGCTAGTGTCAAGTAAAATAGCTTAAATTGTTTAGAATAGTTATGTAAAACCTTAAAAAAGTGGTATTCACTTTATTAAAACTTGCTAAAAATACTATGAGACGTTTTAAAAAGTCACGACATACGCATACATTTTACAATATTTTTGCACTATACAAATTAGTTCAAATTTACTTCCCAAGTAACTGTAATATAGTAACGTAACGTCGAGAAGAGGTATCTGCGTTTTCCGATAAAGTTTTAGGGTACCACAAAATATGGGTAATAAATCTTAATCTAACCATACCCACTGTTATAAAAAGTACTGCAAGTATAAAAACACCACAACGATAAAAACATTTTTGGCTTATTGATAACACCAAAAAATCATTTAAATACACAATAAATGTAAACAAATCATACGAGGATTTTCATTGTTATTCTTATATATAATAATATCTCAAAGTTTCCTTTAAGTAACTGTCACAGAAATCTAAAATCTTAATAAAGAAATCAGTTGAAAGAACAGCATCCTTTGGCAAGTTATGAGCTTTACGCAAGTAGATATCGTAACGCATTTGCTTTTCTATTTCAAATAGTTTAAGCATGTCTAGATCAACGTATAACTGCCGTATGCGGTCCACATCTTCTGATTCCCAACTGCCATAACACTTCTCAAAAACTTTCCGTTGCGTTGGATTGCATTTTTCCATTGCTGTCATTGCCAACCATGTGCATTTCCCGTTTTGGATGTCCAATGCAGTCTTATTTGCTATTTTTTCATCTACATCTAAGTAATCAGTTAAGTCATTCTGGAAAATGTAAATGTAAAGTAATTACATACTTTAGTTTACAATGAAAAAAGGAAAGTATGTGTGGTGTAACTTTGAATGATAGAATAAGAAATAAAGATAACAGAGCAATGTAGAGGAAAAGAAGGTGTTGTGACAAAAGTTGAGAAAGGGATGCTTAGATGATTTCGGCGTATAGAAAGAATGGATGAAAGACGACTGGCAAAAGAAAACATATATTCACCAAATTGCTGAAGTTTCTAAGAAACCCTTCAAAAGTTTTTAAGAAAACTCAAGAGTACCCTTAACCGGCGAGCTTGCATGAGAAGAATAATGAGTGTGGAGGAAGCAAGGAAAGCATGCCGAGATCGTAGCAGATGGAGATCTGTGGTCTCTGCAAATCCCTGCGGGGGATAGGTATATATATATATATATATATATATATATATATATATATATATATATATATATATATATATATATCCAACAATATATATTCCAACCGTTAACGCCTAAATTTAGATTGTACAGTGGTAGTGTGTACTTGACGTTGCTGGAGTCAGGGAAAACAATGAAGATGAATTTTTGATAAGAATTAAACTAGAAGGTAATTTGCGCTTCTTTCGTAACTATACAATATTATTTTTTCTGACTTTTTTGCGGATCTTAGCAAAGATAATTTTGACTTTAAATCTTAAATATATATTATTTTTATCACGTTACGTTTTAGTAATTGTAATGATTATTTCAAGATATAGGATCCGAATCAGAAATCGATCACACATTATAATAAATATATTAGGAATGTAGGAGGGATAAAATAAAAAAATAAAATATATATTATATAAAAATAAAACTCACATGAACCTGCATCATCACACCTAGATCGTTACATAGATCTTCAACGTAGTATATCGATTGTTCGTCTAATTTGTTTGCTAGGGTTGCCGCTAATAGCAAGTCTGATACAAGAGCATAACGTGACGCTTTATAGTGCTGGAGTAAGTTATAATTGGCTCTAGTGTAGTTTTTTTTCTAACCAAATCGATATCTAAATATTGTCCGATTTCAGTAATGAAATATGTCTGTAAAAAGAGAAAGATGTTCTTGAAGAATGAAAACAGTAACTTCACATTATTGGCTCAGCCGCAAAATGACGGTTTACGTAGTCGATGGTTTTGAGTTTTTTTAGATTAGCATAAATTCATATACATGTATATGATATTAAATCCAACTTTGGGTGTCCTACCAATCCGAGATAGACAAGCGAGGTGTGATAATCATCATTTCATCATCATGATGGGGCCCCGTGACTAGTCATCATAGACACCTGTACCTAAAAAGGCATTGAAGATAAGTTGCCACCCTTTGAAGTATGTGTAATATTGTTTTTATCAGTTCCAATGTCATATGGTTTTGGAAATACTGCTGAAGGTAGCTGGTTCCGCAGAGTGGTGGTGCATGGAAAGAAGTTTATTTATTCACTAGTTCTAATGAATAGCATCTATAAATAATTATCAACACGATAAATTATTCTGTGATTTGTTTTCTTACCTCGTCAAATATGTTGAGCACTTTACCGCAGAACTTTTTGTCAATATTTTGTTTTATTATATAGTTTGTGAATCCTTTCAAAATAATAGCGTCGTATGTAGCAAGCGACTGTACATCTGGCAACATATGCCAGCAAGGCTTCCCGCAACGGGTCTTACTATTGTCAGTCATGTCATCTATGATGTAAAAGTACGCCTGCATCTGTATGTACGTATCTCTATTAGTAGTCCCATTTTAGATTCATGTCGCGAACTATGTCAGAGAGTTCAAGTTCTTATGGGGAAGTGCAGAAAGATATGAATACAATAAATGGAAAAAACAAAACATTAAATTCATCATTCAATTTAGTCATAACAATGACAGAGTAAAAAACGCACACCAACGCGTACAAACAAATTTCATAAAAGCTAAAACATTTTAAAGACATTTTAGTCTATGGTCAAACAGTTGCACCACGTAGAAAATATCTCAAGGAATTTATAATTATTTTTTTATGAGAAACAAGCAAGCGTGCAGCCTGATGAAAAGCAATTAACGCCGTCTATAGATATCCGCAACATCATAGGAATCACGGAAGCGAGTATTTATTATTTTAATGTTTTACGTGTTTTAGTTAGTTATATGCGGTTGCGGATGTTGATGGTGGGCGGTGATAATCTACCACGAGGCGACCGCTTACCTGATTGCCTGATTGCGTACCTCTTCATTAAAAAAAAACTTTCGTTTTTATACTCAGCCGTATACTAAGTGACTAATGCAGTAAACCAAATAAGGCGATGTTAGTTTAACTTACTGTTTCTATTAAAGCGGCCACAGTAAAAAGCTGATGCTGCATTTTATCATTTATATTTTCAGGCCTTTCTAATAGTTCGTATGCATAAACTATGAGTTCACCTTGCAATGGTACCTTTTCCATTGTATAGTAAGTTGAAACCTGAAAATAACTTGATTATAAATAGTAATGATACGCGTTACTTTTGTTGTGGCAATAAACTAGCTTCTTCAACGACCTAATTAGCTTAGTGGCAAAAAATACCGCCATTTGCGTCAATGGTCGCCGGTTTGATTTTTGTATGAAGATAAATATATGTACGCCTTGAAGGTATTTATTTCAAGTTTGAATGCCCCACCAATCTACTTTGGATAAGTGGTATGGGTGTTAACTTCCATTCATTCATCAATGGGGAGGTCTGTGCGAAACAACGGTACATACATGGACTGTAAAAAAAAGATTTTACTAGCTTCTCCTGCATAGAACGTGAGGTTTTTTCCTTGGCAGTGTATTGTTATTATCTTGAAGTATTCATTATACGTGATGAGTGCTTGAATTAGTGCTTGTATAATATTACCTTACTTCTAAGCTAATGGTTCTGGGTTAAAATCAAGGTTGAAAAGGATATTTTTTTAAGCACAAAAAATAATTCGCAGATTTCGGATTTTTAAACGTAATTTATGCATTATCTTTGTGTGCATGAAAATACTGCATCCGAATTATTTTTTAATCTTATAAATATTTTTTTTGGATAAAGAATGATTGAGACGGGAGAGTGCCATCTTTGTAATGGGTGTCCAATGGCAGACATAGGATTTTAACCTTAACTACTACTTTCAAACAAGTAATATTCAACGTTATGTTATAATATTATGGTCGAATATTCCTTGTTTGTAAGTTGTAGTTAAAGTTGAAAATCTATTCTGCCACCGGACATCCTTTACTTGCGCATACACCAATGGCAATTAAGTATTTACTTATAACTTGAGGCTTTTCTCACAATATGTCGTATAAATCGAATAGGCTACGACCAATTATACTTAGACTTTTTATTATTTTTTTATTTCCCTATTTTGTTATGTAGACTTAATACTTTTTTAGACATTACCTGTTTTAATCGTGTCGTGAACTCTGCTGAAGGCAAATATTTGGTTTGAGATAATCCTTTGTCTATTAGTTTGGGATAAAAATCTTGAAATTGTGATACAAATTTCGTCGATAAATTTGATGGCCTATTTTTCGTGGCTATACTGAAAATGATGTAAATATTTTTATATTCGTTTGTTATGTTTTTATATTCGTTTATTATATTTTTATATTCGTTTGTTATATAATCAACTTGTGACATATATTAAATACATAAAAGAAAGTGTAAAAAGATAAAAAGAGAGTATATGTATATTAGTGTTAAAATAATCAACACAAATATTTCTCAGTAAATAACGGCGTTGCCATATAGCTCCTTGAGAAAGCCGCAGTCATAAAGTTATAATATAAAGAGAATTACTTTACAACCCTCTAACTGTGGCGGTGAGAAAGACTATTACTAATCGTAACGATTTAAACAATAGATCTTTGTCTCACGTTGTAGTCGCCCTGTCGGCAAGGCACAATACCTTTTCCTACAGTTTGCACAGGCACCGTATAAAGACTCGTCGTCGAGACCTATACAAAGGACAGCATCTGCGAGTTTGTGGTTCGGTTGGCTCGAGGAATGTTCGACCGAGTCGACAATGGGCCACACTCGTATTTGCATGGGTTTGCTCCTCTCCATGCACGTCTACCCGAGGGAGGTCCGCTCCCACGAGAGCTCCTACTGTCGCCGCATGGCTCCCGCGAGGTGGAGGCCTGCGACCGACCCAAGGTAGGAAAAGGTTCAGCCACATCTAAGACGACGCGAAGACGACAGGATGCCAGTGAGGTTCATTCCTGAGGCTCGATGTCTCCGTTTCCGTTTCGTTCGTTTCGCTAGTTTTGTTCGTTCGTCTCGTTAAGATGCCCCAATGAGTTTTGGCCTGAAAAATGAGGTTTATTCTCGAGGCTCGATCACACACCCCTGCGTGGAGTACGGAAGGCCCCATTTCATACAAAGGACAGATAGTAGAGATATAGTAAACAGTCAACAGTGAGGACACACGCTGGCTATCATACCATCCGTTCATTAGTTCTGTAATTAACACTCTCCGTATTCTGATCGTTTCTTGTATATCACATGTTAATTCATAATTCAATGTTAATGTAATTGTAAAAACAATCATTAAATAACTGTTGGTGGATTTGAGTGCTAATTTATTTAACACGCAACCTGAACCATTGCATCGACAACTAGCACACCTCAGAGACCACACATGTAAAACATTTTCTCAAAAAACTTACCAATTTGACATATTTCGAGACAATTTTAAGCACTTATTCCGTAACATCATCTTAACTATGTATATATAATTGTAAACAATGTTAATCCAACTAAAGTGATTATGTGTGTGACATAGGACTACCTATTACCCTTTATTTATATGCTCTTCACGGTTATGCATATCAACGTATTTTCCTGTCATAAACAATAATGTTTGGTCATTTTGTGATTGGTCATGTGATTCGTGAATGTAATGAATATATTATCATTTCATACGATTTAAAGGTAGTAAAACTTTAAATTAACCTTAAATTTTATATGGTCTTACTACCAGAATAGGTAAGTAGAATAGAATGTCAAAACAATTTTAATAATATTTACCTAATTCCCGGAAACACTGGAATTTCCGGTTTGATTTCCGAATTCATTTTTAAAAAAAGCATATCCTCGTTATGAAAACATGCTGCAAGCTCGTGAAAACAATATACCTACTTCGATCACTAGATATTTTTCAGGTTGAGCCAGAAATAGTTGTGCTACTTATCTCTTCCGCTCTACCATGAGCTTTACCACCATTAAAATCAATGTAATTGTATATTTATCTGAAGTGACAATGAGCTCGTCAGGTTTGTAAGAGAATCGACAATCGCTGGGTAGACGAGTGCTGGTATGGAAACAGCGTCTTGGCAAACATAATGTGGTGCCCCCCAGTTAGATGGTGAGATAACGCGCAGGGCGGTTGGCAGAAACTTGATGTGCTAAGCCGAAGACCGGGCTAGGTGACGCTTTAGGGAAGGCCTATGTCCAGTAGTAGATTGCTACGAGTTGTTTATGGATTGATATTTATAAGCTTTGTAATAATCAAAATTAATGAAAATTGCACCTTCATATTTACATAATAGCATTCAGTTTTCCACGGGTGCTTTTAAGACCTTACAAATCACATGGGAAGGCACCAAATACTGGATAAAAACCAGATGCGGAAATCGAAGTCACGACACGACATTTCCCGACTACGCTATTGGAGTTATCGAATATTATTATTTTTAATAAATAATAATGTGTTCTTCATGTTCCTTGTTTGTCAAAAATAAAATTTGGCAAAAATAAAAAGTAAAAAATAAAACTCATCAAGTTTTAATATTTTATTTACTAAAGAAAAGGAATACATTTTATCCTTTGCTAAAATATTTAGCATATATTAATAATATTTTAATGAGAAAATGATCATAACATTGAAAAAAATGAAATGTGAAATATGAAACAGTCTAGTCTAGGCATTAGTTAATCAAGTCTAGGACGTTATTGTTCCATATTTAACAAATCAATATCTGAGAATGTATTTGTTTCTAGTTATAAAAAAAATTGCACTCTATAAATATGGGCAGCGAATACGGTGTAACAATTCTATCACTGCAGTTTGCAATATTATATATTTTATAAAACCCCTACTTAACCCTATGGAGTGTCTAAAAAGCAAATCAATGCGGTCTTAACAACTTAACATATATTATTAAGTAATAAAGTTAGTCTATGTTGATGAGAAGATAACTTATGTAATTGTTTGGAATATAAATCCCCAATCTACTATCGGGGAAGAAACGGGACAATCACGTGTGATTATCATTTTTAAATGTGTATAAATATTTTATTGGAGTGAGACGGACATTACAGAAATTGTATTAAAAAGGTGCAGATTGTAAATCTTATCCAGTTTAGTCAAAGCTGTCCTTAATCGAAATGTGTTTACAATCAAATTTCAATCGAATTCTGTTTACAATCAAATTTATCGATTCAAAGGTCCATCCCTATTCGAGTTCACAATGGGTGGTAGGTGGCCGGTATGTTAGTAAAGGCACGATAAAAACTCACTAAGACCGGGTGAAGGGGAATTATTTGTACGCGGTTAATACTATAGATGCAAGTAAATTTAGTTAGGCACTTCCCATAGTTACTGTTTGTCCATCTAAATTAATCTTCGTGAACCTTCTTTAAGCTCGGATTTGGAGGATTCGAACATTTTTCGAATGTCTAAATAATAAAACGCGAAATAAACTTCTGTTAGTGACGTAAAATTTTGAATTGCGTTCAAGTTAAATTATCTTAGTTTTTTTTGTGTATTCGAAAAAAATACAAATCCTCAAATTGATTTTTGTCAATATCCGAAAGATTGAAGGAGACTTGACATTTCAATTTCAAAATTTGCGTGATTTTTTCAAACGATAGAAATTGAAACGAGCTTATAAGAAGTAGAAAAATATTGTAAATACTGCGTTAAGCTGGTTCTCCCTCCGAATCACAAACGATCGCAACCATAGATCTTCATCGTCTATAAAATGGTAAGTATAAAAATGCCCTTGTTAATAAGTGTTCACGAGTTTTTATATACCTGCACGAATAATGGCTCTTTTAAAAACAATCTACGATCATATCATATCACATATCATATATATATATATATATATATATATATATATATATATATATATATATATATATATATATATATATATATATATATATATATATATATATATATATATATATATATTCTAATGCCGTTTATTTTTATTAAAAAAAATATGTCTCGTCGGAATTTATTTTGATTCTAGATTTATCTTCTTTTAAAGTGATTCATATTCTCTCATAAAAATTCATTAAATCTTATTTAATATTAGGATTAATATGTTTATATATGTATGGTTTTATATAGCATGTATATTATTATTATATTTTGTTGTTATACACTTATTTCTATCTTCACAGTTTATCTTATCTCTCTTTCACTCCTGGGTTAGCTGGAAGAAAACTCAATTTTGAGTTAAGCGCGCTTTTGTACATCTTCTTTTCTTTTAAGTCTTGTATGTCGTGTTTTATTTGTACAATAAAGCAATTGAAAAAATAAATTCGACGAGACACAATTTTTTTATAGAATTACCACATTAATAATTTATGACAGTAGCTAGTGTCAAGTAAAATAGCTGAAGAAATTTGGAGAAGATTTAAAAAGTCATGACATGTGAATTTATTTTACTTCTGCACCTTGATCGAACTGCATAATTAAAACATATGTAATTTCAAATAACCAGTTTTCACAAAAAACGGCGTCGTTTTTGTTTATACATTTCTATTTGGTAGTTTCTATTTGGTATAAAAATCAAGCTGTATTTGTTTCTTTGACGCTGATGGCGGTGTCAAATAAAATCATTAAAGTTAACGTAAAAATTATTCAATGTAGTTATGATACTTTTATCGTGTTATTTAAAAGACAGCTGTTTTTTTTTTTTTTTTTTTTTATGGGATAGGAGGGCAAACGAGCAAGCGTGTCGCCTGATGGAAAGCAATCAACGCCGCCCACGGGCAACCACGACACCGCAGGAGTCGCGGAAGCGTTGCCGACCTTTTAGGTATGTATAGGCTTGTTTTTTGAAGGTTCCAATGTCGTAACGGTTCGGAAAGACCGCCGAGGGTAACTGATTCCACAAACTGGTGGTGCGTGGAAAGAAGTTACGAGCGAAACGCACCGTAGTAGATCGCCACTCATCCAGGTGGTGGGGATGAAATTTTTCTTTACGGCGAGTTGTGCGGTTGTGGAATTCCGCGGCGGGAATTATTCCAAATAATTCCTCAGAGCACTCCCCATGATAAAGGCGGTAAAAAATGCTGAGAGATGAGACATCTCTCCGCAGCGCTAGAGAATCAAGCCGATCGGTGAGATCTTGGTCATCGACGATTCGGATCGCACGACTTTGAATGCGCTCAAAAGGAAGAAGTTGATACTGGGGAGCCCCGGCCCAGAGGTGAGAACAGTATTCCATGTGTGGCCTGACTTGTGCCTTGTATAGTTGGAGGCAATGGCCAGATGTGAAATATTGTCTCGCTCTACTGAGCACACCCAGCTTTTAACTCCTTATGATTTTTTATTGTTAATTAATTCTCGATACATCATAGAAAACAATGCACAAAATCTCAATAACTTCATGAAAATGAAAATATGAAAACCGTACTTAGTTTTTATTATAACCCTTAATGCAGATTAATGATGCACAATGAAAAATAAACACATCAATGTTTTTTAAATCAAATCAGCAGATAAAACATTTTTGCCAATTAGTTGTAATTTTTTATTTATTTATCCTACATTATTATCTTATAGTGATAATATGTAGTTCAAGTAAGGCATGGAAGTGACGTGAAATGAAATAAAGGCGGATATCATGACTTTTTCAAATTTAGGTAGAATGGCCATCGTTGATGGAGTAAATGAGACATTTTTTATTATTTTACTTGTTACTGGCATAAGAGTTATATTTAAGCGCCGTTAACGATGACGATGATGAAGAAGAAGGTGGATATTGATACACGATGCGTTATCACTGAAGATAAATTGTTGCGACCTTTTAATCATAACCAGCGAAATACTGTTATTTCACATTATAACTCAAACTCACTATATTTACATACTGTAATGATGGTCAGTTTCAGATGAACGTGATGTAAACGCGCTATACCTTAGTTAGTCTAATAAAAGTTAGTGATCATTTTTATTAAATTGAATCCTCTGCAATTACAGTTACTTTTTATTTTATTTTTAATAAAAGTCTTCAATGTCTAACACTAAGGCTTCGAGTCTCAAACAAAACTAAGCGGTCTATATATTATATTATATAAACTACGGTACGTGTGATACGTTCTAATATAATTCTCAATATTTCATAAATTAATAATTTACGTTTTATTACAAGACTTTCTATGCATGGTAATGATTACAATTAACTTTACGAGTATAAAAAAGTGGTTCAGTAGTTTAAACGTAGAAATGGTTATTGTACATTTCATCAATATTATATTTTTTAATCAATACAAAAACAATTGTTAACAATTCATCTTCAAAAATTTATTTTGCGCTTAATTTCTAATGCTTACAACTATTTATTCGAAAAAAGTATAAATAAGAATACAGAACCCGCTATTTACATACATATATATACTAGCCACTCTTACGTAGTATGTATGTGGGTGTTCTGTTATATTTATCTTTACAGACTTTAAAAATCATTTTCCAAGCAACACTCAAATGTGAACTTTGAATACAGCACTGCCGCTTAGATGAAATATTTTTATATAGCGCTCTTTCTGTTAAACTTAAAGTATGATAGAGGGAGCTTTCTACAAGATGTATACATTTTTCAGACTTATTAATAATGTCACTTTGCCGCGTATTTTTGAATACTTTGGGAATACCATTTTTAAAGCCCATAATTTGACTATTTCGCAATAACTCTGCTCATTCGCAAAAGCACCTACTTACCAAATAATTTAATATACATATAAAAAAACAAATAACTGTGCGTTTATATTTAAAATATACGAATTGGCAGTTTACATTCACAATAAAATAATCGTTTACTGTCACTAATTAATAATGTTAATATCGATTATAACTATAAATAAATAATTTACCTTAAACGTCATGGCATCTTTGGTACGTAATGTAAAATAAAAATATTTATGAGTATTGTAAAGGCAATCTTGAGAATGCCCTTCTATTATGGCGTATAAAACCTTAAATAGTTATCGCGGTCATCGTGTGTCTATTGTAGTTGCTACTCTAATGGCGTACTAAGGTCCGCACTAACATCAGTCCCAATGAAAAAATCTGACGCATTGTAATACAAATTACAATCCTGCCACTCACACTTAGGCACTAGGTCATTACAAATAGAATTGACATTTTCTTTACACACATTCAATTGTCAACAATGAGCGGTGATGGCTTTAACACCAGCCGATATCGGCTAACCGTTTCAAACATAGCATATTATTTATAATTGATAAGCGTTATTTCAATAACAACATATATTCCCTTCGCAATTATAAAATAGCAACAGGAACGTGTTTTAGAAGAGATTTTTAACGTTTGGCCCACTTGTATGGTTTTGTTCAAAGTTTTAGAAATGACCGTTCGATAAAGAGGGAAGTTATATTGTTTAAGAATGTATTATGTACATGTATGATCTGTGGATCACGTTAACATTACAATAGCGCACCAACAATCTAAATTGGCAATGTGGCCACACAGTGCCCCTTACGCCCTATGCGTCTATGTATACATAAATGCTAATCTATAACATTATTGAATATTTATCAAAACGATCTCCTAATAATCTAGATACACCCATAAGAAGCACTTTTAATGAATGAATAAGTATTAGAACTTTACATATCATTTATACACGGTAAACGTAATTTATATCTTACGTCACATTGTCCCTGGTTTGAACTATATTACAAACCGCCATTTTCTTATATGTAATATGATAACTTCATTCACTCGTAGGCTATATACATATATCCTAATGATTACTAAGTGAATTATTAAGTTAATGGTTAGTTCATTTAAAGATCAGATTCCCCAATATATGTGGATTGTGATCATTACGTAAGTTATCATATCACACATGAGTCGTTCATGCCGATTAAAGAGAAACTCACTATATTAAATATCATAATGCTACAGATAATAGTGAAAAGCGATTTGTGAATTCACTGCAGATTTCTCCTCAAGATTCCATTAACAAGCTCACAAGTTGTGACCAGCTCATACATTTTGCAATGACACTCACAACTTCACGTCAACTATTTCATCAACACTTTACCAACAAACTTATATTTTCACCTAAAATATTAGTAAACTATGTATATTCTAAACAATCTACAAATTTATTACATTATTCATCATACATACATCAATCGATAATATTGTTCCGTCTTTTAAAAAAAATACATAATTTTCATAACACCTCTCCTGATCACCGTGATCAATTCAGAATCGGTGCTAATCACGAGTACGTATATTATTTTTCATTTTCATGGAAGAAAGTTTTCGTCACTATTTTCTAAACAATGGCATCGTACACACATTGTGCTTTTTAAATGTATAACTTGTTTTCTAAATGACGTTACATTTACCTCTGCTATATTCAACATTTGCGTGAAATTTCAAAATGAAATAGCTTGTAAAATAACACTTCTTAACGACATTGTTGTACAAAGTCGGTTTTGGGAAATTTCGAATGATTTTCAATAAAATAGGTAAGAAACATTAACTGGACATACATTCAAATATCTCATACATTGTTTACCATTTCATAACCTCACATTCAGGATAACTTTGTGTCGTATGTTCATTGAAATGGGTATAAATGAATAATAATTTAGGTGTGCCAACATGATTGCTACACGACTGCCAATCGCTATCCCATAGAATTCACCTTGGTGAGAGGTCGGCTGCCAAACAGTACGGTGGGCAGAATTTAGTGGTAAACCACTATCTAGATGCTTGGAAACCGACCAAGTCATCTTGGTAGAGGGAACAAAAAATAGTGGCAAACCACTACCTACATGGTTGGAAAGGAACGAGGTCATCTTGTTGGAGGGACTGGTTTGTCACCGTGTAGCACAGTAGTAATAAATACCTCAATGTATTCGGAATGTCTGTTCACATCGTGAGGTAACTTCGTAGGTGTGTTTAAATGGTCGAGTGTTGTGGGGCGAGTTGCTCGCGGGGCGGCGGGGCGGCGCGCTAGTTGCGGTAGATGTAGGCGCAGGGCTGCGGCGCGGGGGGCGGGGGCGTGGGCGGGCGCTCGGCTGACGGCGACGGCGACGACGACGGCGGCGACGGCGAGGACGACGAGCCGCTCGCGGTGCCCGACCCTGAGCCGCTGCTGCGCTGCGACACTGTGCGACGTAAACACCATCTTTACTGTGGAGCTACACGGCTGTACTATACTACTGTTACGGACAGTAGCACGGAACCAGAACTAGATTCAGATCACCTGCAGCCATTAATTGTAATTATGTAGGGGGGGGGGGGTACTAAATCGCAGTGTATGTAGGAATACATATACTGCTAAAACCGCTTACGTTAACTATGTGAGCGCACACCAACGAAGATTTCAATAGATTTGTCAGGCGTTATATATACATATATCGTGCCTTGTACGGTGAGCGGCCGAGTTCCGGAGGCCCAACACCCTCCCCCCTTCTACCCACTCCCATTCCCACTCCGATAATGACACATTTAGGATTAAAGGTCATCAACGCTTCCGCACTGCCTATGAAGCTGCGAATGTCTATGGGCAGTGTTATTAGCTTTCCATCAGGTGACACGCCTGCACGTTTGCCTTCCTATCCCATAAAAAAACATGCAGGAATTTTTATATGAGCATTAAAAACAAATCTGCAATCCCCATAATCCATCCATCAAATGTGGGGTTTGCGTCATCTTTCAATTTTGAGGGAGACTAACGTGTAGCCTTTTATATAATTGTAACTCACCCAAGGTGTGGTGGTGGTGCGTATTATGCTTATGGTGGTGCATTTGGTCGCGCGAGTCCGCCCCGCTTGTTTCTCAGAGATACACCTTTTTCACTGAACGTGTGGTCGAGAAGCCGTTGTCGTTGCCGCGCCGGTAGCCATCGCCCTGCGGTCCGAATAGTCCTGCGTTAACTGACATGCAGCCGTCAATATCGGTGCGTTATTACATGGAAATGAAAATGATATGTGCGAAAATACCGTGACATTTTTTGCTATTGCAAGTTATTTGCAATTATCTATCACATTTATTTGTAAAAAAATCTATAATTAATATATCTAATGTTTACATTTTTAAATTCTTAACCAATGATAATCGCACGTGGTGTAGTTTCATAAATGGAAATGATTCATCATTAATTTATTGGAAGTACTATTATAGGTCATATCAATTTTCTATTTAATAATGTAAATAACAAAACTATAATGCGTAGATATGTAATGTATGGTGAAACAAATATAGTCAGCTGTTATTTAAAAAAAATAGGAAAAATAATTATGCAAATATCGATAACAAGTTATATAAGAATAGTAATCGATAATCGAATACGTTCATTAACGATTATACGAAAAAGAGTAATAACTATTATTTATTATATTAATATATTAGTAGAAAAATACTTAAATAACCATATAGAACATAGTGCGTATATGTATGAATAAAATAAGAATAATTATTCATAGACAATTTCTACTTCTATCAAATTCAATAAGTAAATGTAGTTCTATTTGCCTTTATTTTCAGAAACGTTAAAAGATTTTTTAATCATAATATTTTGCTCAATCTCACGGTATTTTCAGAAATGAATAGCGATGAAATATGATAAAGCAATTTATTAGTCATGCGTTTGGAAAATGAATACGGTTTTAGTTGATTAATTGCGAATTACTTTAATGAAGGATTAAGTTTTAATTTAACACTTTAGTTTAAATTTAATACTCATGTAAAAACCAAAAAATTGAGATTATATGACTATAGTACGAATTAACACATTTCGTTATTAAAAAATGATTTAATGTCACCAGCCATTAACAGTATACTGATAGAAATAATTCTCTCTCAAGAAGTATTTAGCAATACCACGGTGCCGGATTGATTATTACAAAACAAATCATATCTTATTTCGGCCTCACTGTGAGAAAGGGAGATGAAAATTTGGAAAAACTCATTGTGGTGTATAATGCGGAAGGCAAACGGTCGAGAGGCAGATCATCAACACGGTGGAGACACGAATAATACACTCCAGATCAACGCTGGATTGTTGTTGATCGTTAAAAATATCTGAGTTAAATCGTACTATAAGAAAGCATGAAAAATGAAGATTACACGAAAGCATTATGCAATGTCCATGCAAATGTGAAGAGAGCGAGCAATAATGTTTCATTCGTTGCGTTTTACTATAAATATCAATTGTATTCTTGCCTTGAAAACGTTGTTCCTGTAAAACTTAGTGTGCGAGATAATTATTTCGGTATTTTTTGTCACTAGCGACAGATGGTAGAAAAACTGCACATCAGTTTTTCGAGGATATCAAGTGGAAATATGGTTAGAAAATAGTATTTTTCAAAGTTAAACAACTTATAAAATTGACGAGACAGTTTGAGAAGATATGAAATTCGAATTTGTTCTTAAGATTAGGGTGAATCAGACTAATTGACTCCTCGGTCTTCCGTAGTGTCTACTATACCTGACGACGGCTCGTGTTCGGGCGAAACACACGTTTTATTTATAGTAGATAAGTTATGTCGTCTGTATTTCACTTTTGGTTGATGTAATGAAGTTTTTGTTGATAATCGCTTTCGATTAGAATTTAACAAGTGATTTTTGTATCTGGTGATAGTGGCGAAGTATTTAAGAGCTGCTTTTTGCTAATGATGAATAAATAAATGATATTACAATATTATCCCACATTATAATATTACCCGAATCTTAGAAAAAAAAATGTATATGTATTTTCATTGTAATAATGACTATTAGCAAAGTAACACCCGGCTCCATTAAAATCATATTTTAGATGTATATATGTGCATATTTTAATATTTTGAGACGATATGGAAACCGTTTTGGCATAATATTTTTGAATTGATCAGAAATTGAAACTTCTTCCATTATTCTATGAACGCTCTTACGAACAAAATATTAATTTCTACACAATTTATATTATACAGAAGTCGGAAATAATTTTTAGTACCTATACGAGTATATTGATGTTAATAATAAGTTCTCTCTTTTTTAAATTCCTAAGGTTTTTTTTTGCATTTGTCTACTTTAGAGGCTCTTCGTTATACTGCAACACCAATACTTCTACCTTAAGACCTACAAGGACAACTAGAAGATAACACACTTCTAACTATATTATAGTTACGTGGGTGTCAAACTCTACGCAGCTAAAAGTCATGCGAAAGAAGAAGATGGAGAGTGACTGACATTGACCTGATGCGAGCGTAGTGTTCCAAAGTTGTCCCGCCGGTACGCGTCCGGTTGGAATTGGAACAGGGTTTCGTGGTGGGGATGGTATGGGGGATGCTTGCGTAGCGTTGCGCGGGGGGAGGCTGGTTTCGGCTGCGGAGCTAGAACTGGCTCGGCGTACGTTACTTCTTCCACTTGTTGAAGCAGCTTCGGTTCTGCTTGGATCCTATATTTTGGAAATATAATAATAGTGGTAATCAATTTAGCACGAATAATATTTATTTTCTATTAAAGGTCCATTTGTTAGTAAGAAAACTTATGATCTCAAATTTAATATTGTGTTAGTTATTATATAGATATATTCTTTATTGTACATCAGAAAGAAAGTCATATAATTATTGATTGTAATATAATATTTACATACAAATGGCGATCTTATCGTTCATAGCGATTTCTTCCAGACATCCGTAGGATGGACATAGTGTTATAAAGGTAATTTGGTGTAGGTTTGTGATATATTATCGTCAGGATAATAGAGCAAATTGATTAATAAACAGCAATGATTAATAGCAACAAGAAAAAATATAAGTATACATAAATATGAGTTAACCATAAATAATAAACGAATAAATGGAATTATGTCGAACTAATACGACGCTGAACATTTTCAAAAACATATATAGACCTAAATTATTTGATACTGGAACCTTAAAACAAGCCTACACTCATCTAAAATTCCCAAGATACTTCTGCTAGAGTTGTTTATGAGCGGTCTGGATTTAGAGATTGCAATCCCGCAAAACAGGATCACGCATTTTCGCGGAATCCTCTACTTTTATAAATTTGCTGGATCCTGCACCCTCAAAGCGCGGATCCGCGGATTCCGCAAATTAAAAATTTGGTGCTAAAGCGAGAAGCTCCATCTAAGAGAAAGTTGTGATTTAATTATTAGTCATTATATGAATAAGACTGTATTAAAAATATAAAACTGTTGTTAGGAGTAAGGATAAAATTAAACAAAACTATTAAACTATGCCAAACATCTAAAGATGAATCTAAGAAAACTGATAACTAATTACATTACAATTGTGCTTTAATATATTTTTCGATTAAACATTTTTTGAACCGAAGCGATCGTTACGAGATATCTTTGGCGGCCGATAGATCACACATCAGATTATTGTTATTTTTCATTTTCTATTTTATTTGTTTACTTTTCTTTTCTTTCATTGTACTATAAGTAAAAATAAGTAAGACTTATGGTCCGGCCGTAAGTATGTTAATATATTATGCTCTTACAACACTGTAACTTATTTTTGTGCCAAATAAATAAATAAAATATCATAAAAAACGAACCTGTTAATATTTTGTCTCTGTTCGAAGTACTCGTACTCCGTATCGGGGTACGGCATGTTGTCGTCTTCGTCTTTCTTACAACGTCGTCCGCAGATATACCCGGCCGCGAATCCCGCACCCAGAGCAGCGAGAGCTCCCGCTGCTACCGCCAGCGCTAGCGTCTCCACGGAGTAGGCGGCTGGAGGCGGATCAGCCGCCAACACTTCTGGACCTGTTGGCAGTAAACATATCAATAAACCTCTAGAAAAATAGATAGATAAATTTTTTATTCAAGGCACAGACAAATAACATCAAAAGAAAAAACTAAAATAAAAATTTGAGTAAAGTACTACACAAATTTTCGGAATAACTTAAAATTAACATCAATGTGCCAAAGGATAGGCCTTGGCTCAGCTTTAATGCTGTAGTTGGTTAACTACAGCGCTGGTCATTCTGCCAGCACCAGTTAGTGTGCGTTCCACACTCTAATAGGTGTGTTACCTAAATTAAATTATGATAGATACATACATACCTACGCTGAGATCACAGATCTCCATCTGCTATGTTCTCGGCACGCTTTCTTTGCTTCATACACACTCATCACTATCTTCATACAAGTTCGTAAGTATGTATATAAGAATATTTATTCCGATGCGAGAATAAATTTGTGATAATTGACTCCAAAAGCGCTAAGGTCAGCCAATTAGGTAGACATCGAAACAAAATACCATTAAGTAAGGAGTTCCGTTTATGATTCTCGGTAGTGATTGGTTACATATAATAATGATACGTGTGCGGCTGATAGGTAAGTTCAAATGAGGCAGCATTTCGGTTTTACACGAAAGTACCGGTTTATAATTTATTATGCATACATTTACCTCCTTACCCTTCAATATTGGAATCTTATTTTATTTATTTGTTCTTTATGTTTCAATTCTAGTACGAAGGCAGATTTAATGCCGAAAGGCATTCTCTGCCCGTCAACCTTTAAGGCAAACACTTACACAAAAAAAGAAATATTATACATAAAACATCATTTGCTTACCTAATCTTTTTGCGTTTTTATTAAAGTCCCTTTGACCAACACTTTTTTAGTTTTTGGACTTTGTTTTTTTTTTAAATTATAAATATCAAATAATGTTTAATGTTTTTCAAGGACTTAAGGCGCATCATTTTCGGTTTATCTACGAAAAAATAAGTTCTCGCTCGAAATTTTCCGAAACTTTAAAGCTTAGTCTGGGTCCGGTGACAAGATGTATGGCAGTTGTTTTAACGATTTGGTATGTGATAAATCAGTAAAATTACGAGAAAAATGCGCAAACCGAGAAACCTCATCATATTCGAGTATTGTAAGTATAATTAGAAGCATTAGAAAAGTAGCTCACCTTCGTTGTTGTTATTTGCTTTGCCATCCTTGTCTTGCACTATATTGATAACTTCTCCTTTATTTTCGCCCCGGGCGTCGTCGTACAGCCCTGAGCTAAGACCCCCAACTGCTCCTGCGTCTTTGCCTATAAAAAAGATCATTAATGAAGAGGAAAAAATTATTAATGTTCTTTCTTCTACTAACAGTATTTTTCGCTTTTATACGTATTCATTTCTTTGACCTGAATTAATTTAGTTGAAAATTATTATTGAAAATAAATATGAGTCAACTTGGTTGTTGTCAAATCTTTATCATGTTTAATTACTTTATATAACTTAGTGTAGCGTGAAACCACTGGCCTAACTGGTCGTCTAAACCAGCGATTCTCAACCATCGTGTCGCGATACATTAGCGTATCGGAAGCCCCTGTCAAGATTGTCGCAAAGATTTACAAATACGATATTTGGATCTATTGTTTTACTTTATGTTTTTGTATGTTATGTTCTTATACAATAAAATACATACAGTTTAATAAATTAATAATGTTTAATTTAATAAATGTACCCATACCTACTTTCACTACAACTTTCAAAAATTTTTCATGTTAGTGCGACGTTGAGTAAAATAGGTTGATCACCGCTGGTCTTAACTAAGCACATTATATTGTTATATTAATATTGTGAGGATTACATACTATGTGGGCAGGCGGCGTGACTTCCAGTGCTGACGCTCTGATAGAAGGAGTTCTCGTCGAGCCAGCGGCTCACACCATGTGAGTATGCTCGACATCGACCAGCTTGCTTGTCCCATGCACAGTATGGGTCTTGAAGTGCCACGCACTCCCTGTAATATTAATTTTATGTAGTACATACTATTTCTGTGCATATTTTAAGGTCAATATTCAAAAAACACAAAGAAGTAGCTTGTCAGACAAGCAAGCCTATGATGCAAAGTGTTCATTGCTAAGTTTATTATTTCCTGAATGATCTTCAATCTTTCTTATCTTTTTTTTCTTAACTGTTTCAGGATAGGTGATTAATTGTTATATTATATTAAGAAAAAAAAATACGTTTACTGAATATTTTTTAATTTGTGATTAATAAAGACTATTTCATTTTATTATAATATTTATTTTTAAATATTTTTATTTATAATGTGGTAGTAGTGAAGTACTTGTTGTGGTCACAAGAAAAGCAAGTAAGCGAAGACACAAGGAATATAAACATAAACGACGAGACGGAGAAAGAAGGGGAAAGATAGAATGAGAAATGGAGAGAAGGAGGGCCATAGAGAAACTTCGATGTGTTTCGGTTAAATATGAATTAATCATGTTGCTTGCAAGCACGCATTGCGAAGAATTTGCTTTCTACGCATCACCACTTATAGAACCAGCTGTCTTCGGCGGTATTTCCGGACCGATAAGACATTGAAGCCTTCAAAAAACAAGCCTGCTTATATCTCATAGGTTGGTAACGCATTTGTGATGTTAATGGTGTTGTAGAAGTCTACGGGCGACGTTAATTGCTTTTTTACGCTTGCTCGTTAGCCTTCCTATCCCACAAAAAAGCAATACAAGCAAAGACCGAGGATTCATTCGGAGAATGAGTAAGTAACATAGCTATACTTACGAGCAAGAGCTGATCTTGTCACTGGAGCAACGATGCAGCCGTAGGCTGAGCACTTCCTTGTCGGAGACGGCAATGAGGCGGGCAGCGTCTCGCCCTGCGCGCGCCACTCGCAGCGCCCGCACCGGAGATCCCGCTCCAAACGCCTGGAGTTCCTCAATCACCACCGGCACCGCTCGCTTGTTCGACTCGTACGACACGGCGTTTATCGCCTTTATTATTTTACCGTTATCTGCAAGCGTAAAAGATTTCGTTGTAATTGCAAGCAAAAAAATCTATGGTAAATCTGCATTTTTTCAATGGACTATCCATTTTGCAATGGGCCATCCATTTATGTCCCATAATTGAGTCGCTCAACGGAAGAGTGGCCCAAGCCAAGTGCTGAAGTTAAAGGGCCTATCAAATAATAGGCCGCTTTTCCTACGCAAGCAATCATAAATTTAAAATGGACTACGAATATTCATCAACGCCATCTCTCAAACACTACCGAAACTAATTTTTAGGCCTGTATAGTTTTAAATATCTATTATACAAAATCTAGTCTAGTATACAAAATCTACTTAACTCTGTTTCTGTAAATTTGTGGATTAGGCCACTCTTCCGCTAAGCGACTCAATTGAGCACGAGCAAACCAATTTCTGGACAAATAGACCAAGCCGGATTGGCAGGGAATCCAAACTTGATATAAATACCTGTAGGCCATACATATTGGTATCGAACCGACAACTGATTCCGAAAACTGTATCATTTTTCACACTGAGTCAATTACTTTGTCAGTTATACATACATATTCTAAACAAATATATGACAGCCATGTATTTTGTATGACATATATGTATCAAAATTGTTTTTGAAAAATATGTGGGTTTCCGGAAAAGCTGAAAAAACCGGACTGATGAAATACCTGTTCCAATAAAAAGTACGTCGTAAGCCTTTCCCCCGGGAGTCTTGACCTGGGGGTCAACGGCTATTTGCGTAAATCGGTAGCTGGAAATTGAAAAAAAAATATTTTTAGTAAAATATAATTTATTTAACAGCTAAAAAATAATATAACTGCAATTATAAAGCTTACGCACATACCTTTTAAACATATTTTAGTTTAAAAAGCATTCTAAAAATTTCGAAATTAGTGGGGGTTGTTGTTAATTTTACATTAAATTACCTGTTTCAAAAAAAAATTCAGTACATGTATACGTGTTTTTATTTTGTATTAAATTCATATCTGTAAAATTAAATATCACAAATTGGAAATTATATTTCTCTAATCTAAAGTATGTTGATATGCTAAAGTTTGACAATAATTATGTTTTACATTGTAATTTGTTATATTACTTTGTATATTAGAGTTTTTACTGCTCCTTCTCGATTTAGTTTGTCGAATCGAGGTACAATTTTGTGGGGATTTAATAACACATTTAATAAGTTTACTTAATTTAAGGAATCTTGATGTGAATTCATATAAACTTTGCACAAGTGTGTGCACTTTGTGCAAAAGGTAGGTTGATTGTTGTAGACGGACTTAATGCGGGCAGAACTGACAAAATTAGTTTGGAGGTGGTGCAACTTGTACTAAAAAAAAATAATTAAAAAGTAATATATTAAATACATAAAAAATTAAAAAAATATATTATTATAAATGTTATGGAAAAATAAAATAACTCACTGAAAACTGGTTCGTATAACGATCGGTTCACCAAAGAACGTGGGTACGGACTCGTCCATCAGTGCGTGTGTCTTGATGAAGTTTAGCGTCTGGTCCGGCAACAGCCTCGAGTCGTTGTGACACGTGCCGGGCCGTGGCTCGGGCACCTGTAGAGATGTGAATATTGTGATAAGAATTCAGAAGAAACTTTTTCTATTCCATAATTCTGTACACTAAGTAACAAGAATTATTTACACCATGTATTAATTACTGTAGTTAATAAATATCAATTAATATGTATACGACACACAAAAGTGAGAGCGGCAGATAGATGAGAGGGAGAGAGAGTGAGAGAGTAAGATAGAGAAGGAGAGGGACACATACAGAGAGAAAGATGATACTATGAGGAATGGACTTTAAACTATAACGTGTTTGGGGAACCGTTTGTCAGTGTGCGTTATTTGAAGAACTCAGTTTTTCCGTACATGTCGAGGGTAAGTAAGATTTCTTACGGTTTATTGCTACAGTGCAAAGTCTTATTATATATACTTATTAAGCCCATAGTAGTCAGTTGTTTGTTGTAGTGTCGTAGATTGTTTAAGAACTGAAGATCAATGGTATCATCACATACCTTAGAGCCTATAATAGGTAGGTGATATTGTATACTATAAGCGAAGGATGGTACACCTAAAGAAGCATGGAGCGAAAGCGTATGGCCTCCGACAGGTCGAGATGGAGAAACGTCGTGTCTGCCCTACCAGGGGGACTTAGGACTCAGAGAGAGATAAGTAAAGGAACCTCACCTTAGCACTATTCACAGGAAGCCAATTAGAGTTAATGGCACTTTGCTCTTTAAACGTTCCTTCAAATGTATCGGCAATGTCCTGCATGCTGAAAGCACAAACAGCACTTCCAGAAATGCTGTTGGGAGGTGTTGTGAAGGTCCCATATATTAGCTGAGCATTTAAACCTCCATAGACACCTTCTATCAGCTCTGTTGTCGATTCTGAAATATAATGATTATGATATGAGAAAGAGAAGTATAACAATAAGAGAGTGTATTTCTTGTTTCTACTTCACTTTGTTGTGTCAGTCATGTATTGTTAATGTATTACATATAGACATTATTAAAGTTATTATTAACAACAATAATATTAATTTGCGTTTTATATTAATTTTTGTAAGGTGCATGTACATGTACGTGTATATTGCCTTTTTCTTTTTGTGCTTAAAGCAAGGAATACTTATATTTTTTATTAGTAGGTCTTATTACTTTTTATTATATTATATTATTACTTAGTAAGTATTAATAATAAGTATTTATTTATTTCTGCTATTTTTTTTATTTATTTATTTAATACTTTATTGTACTTAAAACAGGAAATACAAGAATTAAAAGGAAAGAAGATGTACAAGGGCGAGCTTAACTCAAAATTGAGTTTTCTTCCAGCAAACCCAGGAGTGAAAGAAAGATAAGTTAAGCTGTGAGGATAGAAATAAGTAGAGTAATTTTTTAAAAGAAATCTAGTAATTTTTATGATATAAATAGAATTCTTGATAACCTTTCCAACTAAGCTGATAATGCTTGTGCTAAGAAGCAGTTCACATCAATAGTCCAACGATAAAACCAAACTCTACCTCGGACTGTAAGCGCAAACCATACTAATTAAGCTATTATTAATTGCTGCTGTTTGCAACTCTGGATTACAGACTCTATGGTTATATGTTTCAGTTATTTCCAGTCTTTAGTATTACATAAGAAGAGTGATGCGTGTGACAGAAGCAAGGAAAGTATGCCAAGATCTTAGCAGATGGAGGTGTCTGGGGTTTCTGCCTATCCCTACGGGAAACAGGCGTGATGGTATGTATATGTGTTTGTGTGTATGTAATATTATTATTAATATTATGTTTATTATGATGGGAGTATGGTTAAACCTCCACGGATGGACAAACTCACGGATTTCATTAAAGTAGAAGGGGAAGTCGCCAGCTACGGAGCAGTTCAAACGAGATTTGAGGAACGACGTCCAACGCTGCTTAAATCGGTGCGGCCCGCCGCGGTCGTCGCGGCAAACGCGAGCGACCCGAGAGAATACAGCCTGTGGACAAATATGATAAATAATGAATGTCAGTGCCGAAAATAAGTAGTATCACCTCCACCAGACCTTCCTCAAGTAGAAAAGATCTGCATCGGCTATTTTTCCATTAGCACTATAACTCTGGATGAATTTCAGCCTCTTCTACAATTATTTTCTGTATGCTCCTATGCTTGGCAGTATCTTTCCTTCGCCACCTTAGCGTAGGATTTCCCTTTGCCACCGTGCCCTCTTCAATGGATTCTCTCCACCTCTTCTTTGGCTTTCCGCTTTGGAATTTTCTGCTGTGGAGTCATTTGGTCATCGCTCTGGGAGTTCTGTCGACGTCCATTCGTTCCACATGACCTTTTCAATCGTAGTTGTTGTGCTTTGTAGAATTCCACAACGATTTCATTCAGCGAAGTTGGTTCAACTCGTGGTTCATCCTCTTCCGGTATGTGCCGTCTGTCTCTCTTATTGGGTCGCAGACCTTTTTTAGCAAAATCTTTTTAAAAACAGCCAGTTATTCTTTTCGCATCGCCTTATTAAAAAATAAATAATCGAACGCAGAGAACAGATTCAATCAATCTATACAGCCATAATAATCCTTTCGTTTTCACGAATGATTGGTGATTGTCATATTTCTCACGCTGGTGGCGCTAGGGGATCGCAGATCGAGTTTTATTTTAAGGTCTTTGCTGATACCTATTTATTGATATTTACTCAGATACTCTCGTATAACGTCAAAGCCTTATCGAAGCCAAAATGCTTCCCGCATTCAGGTTTTGCTAGCTGGACTTGCCTAGACCATCGCTCTATCGGCAGGGAGGCGTCCCAAGGTATTTTTAATTATGTTTATTTCATAAGAAAATAAGTTAAAAAAAGCTCTCATTTATATCAAAAAATAAATTCTCATCGTGTTTCAAATAGAATACATATTATACTTTACCTTTCCACAGTTAATGTATTCTACAGCTGTTTCTCTGAAGAAGAAATACACGAAGTTGCCGTGGACCAAGGAGTTTACGAAGTCAGGAGCTGGAAATAAAAACATAAATTTCATAAATTGGAAACATTTTTAATAATCCTCCCCGGTTTTGCTAGTGCACACATAATACTTGTTTTGACGCGATATAAAACTCTCTGACTAGCGAAGTTCGGTCGATTCAGCACAGTTATTTTGGTCTTGCCATCCTTGTCCACTCTCTGATATCGCATAGTCAAGACTTTCTTCTCCGACCAACCCGCCTTTTGCTTACGATTTTTTTTCTTCATGATTAGTTGCAACTATGTATGTGTGATTCATTATATGCCCCGGTTAGCAACTTTTCTAGTTTTGACGGTCAGCATAAGTTCACCTTTTTGCGTACACGTCAGAGAACGTTTTTACTATATTGAAATATTTAACACATTTATTTATATATTGCTGCCGCAAAGAAACTGTTTATATCCCGACCAAAGTTATTTATAATTTTCTTAACAATTCATCACAGTACTGTAGTGATACATCAATGTTTTGTGATAGAGAGAGAGAGAGGGAGAGAGAGAGAGATATTGAGATATAATATGTAAAGTGTTAATAAAGTATAAGATATTATATAAATGTCCAAATAAACGTAAGAATAAATTAATATCGTTTTGAAGAATTTTTTTTGAAGAAACCCCCTAAAGATCCCGGGTGTAGCCGTAAGCAGTACGGAGGCACGCTACAGTACCTACTAACGTTGTAGAAGCAGCACTTTGGAGTTGGGTCTTCAGTTCTCAAACCTTACAAAACGAAGCAAAATTATAAAAGTATAATATTATAGTTGTCGAAGTTTACCGTTTAAGGTCATGGAATCATATGGCTCCGTCTGCAGTGGTTCCCGGTATATGATAGGCTCCATACCGCTGAAGTCTGCCACGGTACCCGAGTAGAGTTCAGCGTCTGAAAACATCAATGAGTTATTTTCAATGACTTTTAATAAATCAGAACAGAAGATCAAGGCCTTCAATCCGCACTGGGGCAATAATCCACCCAAGCGTGGTGGATTATTGCCCCAGTGCGGATTGAAGGGGTTACCAGACTCGGAATAAATATATATTCCGATGATAATATTTATTCCGATGCGGAGATCGAACCCGCGACCATTGCCCTGTGGGCGACCCCGCCATTGAGCCAATTATTAATTTAATTGGTTTACTTATAATTTATTTTTTCTTTTGTATTACAAAAGCAAAATTATGTTTTTGTACTTCGTGCTGTCCTTTCCTCTGTTTTCGTGTGCTTTCGTTTTCGTCGACGTGGTTTATCGTGAAAAGAAAACGGAAGATGTCTTATTATTATATATTAATATCTCTTATTTTTTCATCAGGTGCACCACCCGTGCGAAGCTGGGGTGGCAGCAGCAGTTAGTTTTAAATATAATATATATCTTTAACATTCTCAATTACACATTATTAATAAAATAGCGTATTAATCCCTTTTTAATATTTATTCTAGACTTGAGACTAACTAAAACAAAACTTTTGACCTCAAAGCTATTGTTCCCACCCTTGGAAGTTTTAGGTCAAAGTTTAAATAACTTTGTTTATAACGTTCAATTTGTACTATAACATCAAAGTTCTTGCCCGGCTCACTCTCAAAATAATAAATTTATTTTCATATAAGTAATTTTCTTTAAGCTGTTAACTTTGACAAACGCGAATTTAATTAGCTTTTAGTGGTACAAGTAGAAACCTAAATTATTAATATATAAGAATATATAATTTTACTTTCATATTTATTCTACGATCGAAAAATACTTAATTCAAGAACCAAAAAAAAATTGTAACCGTAACAATGACGCCTAAGTAATCAATGCCGAAGTAATTCCTATAAGTATAAAGCACGCTGTATAATTTTTCAAATATAGATTATACTATAATTTTTTTATTTGTTTATTAATTATGTTTTGATTGTGGATAACCTGCGGTTGACTTGCTATATCGTTGCCGGCATAGAATAAGGTAACACTATTTCTTATCGTGGATGACGTAAGAGGCGATTATGGAGGCAAATACTTGGGTAGGCAGCAGCTTAGCAGCAGCATCTGAATAGTAATAACCAACCTGCGATCCCCAATCCACCCGAAAAGTGTGGGGATTACAGCAACACTCGATCATTTTTTTACAATCCAAAAATATTCTCCTACTGAGCACGCTAAGAAATGATTTAGGAGAAATAAGAAATGGAGAGGCGATTTTTATTACGCATGACCCAAGGTGTCAAAAAACAAGCGTATATATTTCAATGTACCACTACTCTGTGGAGCCACCTATGTACATTCAGCGATGTTTCTGGACCTTTAAAAACAGGCTAATATGTATATTCTCTTTCTCAAAGGCCGGCAATGCTTCTGCAATACGGATGACTATGAGCACCTGCTCGTTTGCCTTTCTATGCCCATGGAAAAGGTGTATAGGCGAAGCACCTAGACTCGGAATGAATGCTAGTAGACCAATTAGGCTGACCTACAGTAAAGCAGTACAAAGATACAAAATCCAACAAAGAAGCAATTTATTGTTTCGTTTACTCTTCAGTAGGCACAGACAGTCCGACTGAGTCCAATAATTCAATACGCGCGACGTAATAGAGTGCGTACGTAACGTGTGACCGGGCAGACGTGAGTAGAATGCAATAGCGACTCAATTACCTCCATGTAATAGCCGATTGGTGATTAAGTCCGTTGGAAGTACTCATCAGCGTAATTCGATCCAACAAATTACACTTGCCCACAAATGAAGCGATAGCGTATTGAGCATTAATGATGTCGCATACTTTAAAACCTAAAATTATATCATTAGAACGCAAAGCATTACGTTTGTATAAAGTACGGTTAATTTCAAACAAATGTTAAATCAATAAAATTATTTTTAATTTATTTATTCTTAATTGTAGAAGAAAAAAATAGATAAATAGAAATAAATAAATTAACAAAGAGTAAAAAATTAAATAATTTGTAATCTGAGATGGTGTTATTACTAAAAGCAATTTCTTTCAAAAAATGCTACGTGAAATAATGATTAATAATTATTATAATTATATAATATTATATTAATATGATAATATATAATAAAATACAATATGGTTCACGCCAATAGTCCAATTGTGGGATCGAACCAGCGATCTCATGATCAAAGATCTTGATAGAAATTTTAATTTTTTTTAATGTCTTTTATTAAAGTACCATAAAAATACTCGTAGTCTTATTTTCACTATACCCATAAAAATGACCATTTTCACACGGATTTCTGTTTACCTTGACTAAAACACCGATTCTAGGATTTACGAGGTAGAAAAATCTAAAAAAGAAATTTTAGATTTTTCTACCTTTTTTTATTAGTCATCTAAGCTAATGACATACTAAAAATATTAATATTATCCATAGAAAAGCCAATGACGTAAGGTGCCCGTTTTTTGCAAAAGAGTTTATATAAATAAGATGTGGATAATGTAGTTGGTATACAATAATTATTTATTAGATTGTAATATTTTTCTTATGAATATGTTACTGTGTATTTCTTGTTGTCCTTTAATAAAATAAAATAAAAAAGGAGTATAGCAAAATCGTCGCGAAACTAACACGAAATTAGAACGATTCATATCTTAATTGCGTTGGGACGAAATTGCATTCTATGTACTTCAATATTCGCATACATGTGTGTATATTGTAAATAAATACTACATTAATCCTTGGTATGAGACGCTGTAGATGGCTAGCCCGCAGTGCTAGTGAGTGGTCCCGTGGGTGTCGCCTCGCTTAATTGGACCAGATCAATAGGAGATAACTAACCGTGGCCGAGGTAATGGACGTTCTAGGGCATACGATGTATGAGGGTATGTACAAGGTTTGGCACAATACACTGTTCTCTTTCGTTCGATTATTCTATATCACACAAAGTATGTGTTTACATGTATTCGAATTTTTGTTAGTTGAATTCTTGAAACTATTAAATATGTATAATAATCATATGTATTAAGAGTCTAGAAAGGAATCTTCTAGAAAACTCACCATTACTTCTAAATATTTTTTTCAAAAAGAGGACTAGCAATGTTTTTGATATTACTAGAAATCTTATAAACCATTTCAACTAAGCTAATATTCCTTGTGCTGGGAAATAGTTCAAATCAATAGTCCAAGAGGATACGATGTTAGATAGCAATCTTTATCAAATGAACTGTTAGTTATATTAACCGTTGACTTCTGCTCATCATTATCATCAGCCTGCGGTAGTCTACATAACCCGATCTTCGGCAACTCGCATCATTTTATGTCAGCCGCTCTACGTAAAAGTTGCTGTTTAGGCCAAAGAGGGAGTTAAAAGCTACGTTTACCAAGATGCAGTCTGCATTCTAGTAACACAAACATGTTTTCGAACTATTGAAGAGAGACTTTTCCTGCCAACTTATATCAGTGACGTTGTGTTTTTATTTCATTTTCATAATCTTATATTATTATCAGTTATATTGATTAATTGTGGTGGCGTAATATGCAATATAGTTCGATTAAGGTGTATAAGTGAAGTGATATGAAATAAATGGGTGTAATGTAAGTTTTTAAGTTGACTGAAAAAGTCCGTAGAAGGTTTTGGTAAAATGGCCACTATTTTATTAAGACGTAACATGTTAAGCTGACTTATTACATTTAAAGAGATCGGATATGATTGTATTTTACTTGACACGGGCACAATAGTTGTAACTAATTGCCATGAAAGAAAAAGAAAAAAAAACTATTGAAGATGTGTTTGTGCGTTTGCTTGTCCAGCGAATTTCTTCATTTCAAAATATTATATATTCACAAGAGAAATCCTCTTGATAGCGCTCCGAGCGATTTACATAATATATTATTATATAAATTGGATTTATATTTTAAATACTTCAAGGAACGGGATTAACGTCACAACGTGAGAACGTACCACGTGTTTACGTTATGTTATATACGAATATACAAACAAAATACGTAAGTAATGATATTTAAGCGGATGTCAATTTGGGCTTCAGTCCTCGTGATAAATGAGTGCGAATTTGCAAGGGGATGTGATAACGTGAAGAAAATTGCACAAAGGGACAGCGTGACGGTAATTGATGACGTATCCTGTTGTTGCATTAGAGTGTTTTGGGGGAAGTACGAACTAATAAAAACAAGGGCTACCAAAAACCACTTTAATAACTATTGTAATTGAAGTCGATTTCACATTATATTTTTAATTTTTTCCAGAAGCAAAGCAATGGAACCATTTCCTATTATAAGCATTTTATTTTTACTGTTTATTAGGTTAACAAGAACTCTAGTTATATTGAAAAGAAAAAATTGCTAGTCTTCTTTTTTAAGTAAGAAAAATAAATGTTATTATTATATTATTATAATAGAATTTTTGTTAACCCCTTTAAATAATATTTTAATGCTAGTGCTAGGAAAATAAAACCCACGTCTCATACGTTAGGTCGTAAAGCGGAATCCTTACAAATCAGCTATTACTGCTAGATTCTTTGACTGCTAAAAACAAAGATGCTGACAGATGAGACAACTCTCAGCAATATCTTTTATCACTTTTGCCTAGAGGGATGAGATACTTGCCATTGAAATCCATTACCCGACAACTTGCTACAAAGACTTATATCATCCCTACTATTTGAATGAGTGGCGATCTAGTACGGTGCGTTGTATATTTCCAATCGGACATGATATTGAAACCTTCAAAAAATAAGCCTATATAATAATAATAATATAATAATAATATATATTTATTGTTCATTGATAAGTTTACAATTTTTGTTTCCTCGTCTGCCGAACTAGGGCGAACCCTGTACTACGGCAGACGGTTCCCTTCTGTGACATATTTATGAATTACATATATTATATTCTTGCTATACTTAATATAACTATGCAAATTTAAAATTTAAAAAAAAAAAAACTTTATTAAGTTATACAAACCAAAAAGATTTTTTTTACATGTGATAATATATTGTGATATTTCTGAATTTATTTTATTTTATTTTGTTCTACTAAGCTAATGTTTATTTAATATTAATTCTGTAGAATTATATGCTAGGTTGGATAGCCATTTGTTTATGAGTTTTTTTATTGAATTGATATTTAGATTATTAGTCTTCTCTATGCGATTTAATTTAGTATAAATAAACGGAGCCAAATAATTATATTGTCGTTGGGCAAAGCTAGTTTTAGTTGTGGGCAAAGGATAAATAATACATCTCCTTGATGGAATTGATGCGTGCAAGGTGACTTCCTTATGATATTTCACTACGCATGATTGTATATATAGCTGTATGACTGTGTAAAGTTTTGTTTGCTTATATAATCTATAAAAATAATATATAATATATAATCTTCAAAGGTCGGTAATGCTTTTTCTTTATGGGATAGGGAGGGAAATGAGCAAGTGTGTCGTCTGACGAAAAGGAATCAACGCCATTCATAGACATCTGCAACAACCTAGGCATTGCAAATGAGTTACAGGCCTTTTATATAAGAGTAGGGTTGTTTTTTGAAGGTTTGAATGTGTATCGGTTCGGAAATACCGGAAACTGGTTCCATAGAGTGGTGGTGCGTGGAACGCTTCTGTAGTATTATTTTTTGTTAATTGTTTATATCTGACTGCCTTGATTGCTTTCCATCAGGCGATACGCTTGCTCGTTTTTTTTCCTATTCCATAAAAGAGGTCTAAATATTTACAGTGCGTAGCTATAAATATTAATTTATTACGGATTGCGTATCCGAAGAGGTATAGAGCAACGAGCTACATATATAACAAAGCCTTTCCTCCAACAAAAGTAAGTAGGAAAGTAAGTTATGTATGTTTGTTTGGGATAATCTTTTTTCTATCCAACTTGTTTACTTGGGCGGCCGCAATGAGGAGATTTGGACGTACCAAGTCTCGTATCTGTCGACGTAGAGTGGAATAATGTACTCCAGTATGTTTCGTAGGCGCTCCGCCAGTGTTATTTTATGTGTTATTTGCTTACTTACTTTACTTCGGAATATAAGTCAAGAAAGTTTAACAAAAACCAAAATTAACTACGACTGCCTTGTAGAGTGTATTCGCAACACTTCTTTTTTGTTTACATTTGTGATTTTGTTTTAACATACGGGTTACCTTAGTGGGCTGTTAATAACAAGTAACAAATAATAGCGGGATTTAGGTTTCACTATATCTGTTTATACCAATGTCTGTTATTAGTTTATCTGGAGATTGTGCGTCCAATTTCCAATTTGACGCCTTCGTTGGGCTGGGCACGTAATACGGATGGACGAGTCTAGTACCCATTCGACGGCCTATTCGACGGCAAACCATGGTCGTAGAAGCCGCGGAAGACCTAAGCTCAGATGCCTAGATGGAGGCGAGGACGACTTAAAGGCAATCGGTGTGAGGGGCTAGAGAGAAAAGGCCAAACTAAGATCCGACTGGAAAAATTTACTGAACCAGGCTAAGGGTCACCCGCGGCTGTAATGCCTTGACTGTGCTATTTCCTTTTATTTTGGGTAAATACTGTCACAATAAAATACGAAGGTGAAGAAAAGTAATTTAAACTTCCTATATATACACGTATTCAAATATCATATTAAAATACATTATTTTATTTATAAATAAATTTAAACATCTTTTTAGACCAAATAAATATTTAAAAAAAGAACACCAATTACTCATAAAATCGTGACAAGATGTATGAGTAATAAAATCCTTACAAATCCGACATTTAAAGACTCATGTGGAAGAAGGACTTTAAAAGTAATGGTTCCGAAGATTATAAATAGCTTGAAGAGAGAACATGTCAAATAAAAACTTCCTATATATATGAAAAAATCATTTATTTCAAAATTTTAAAAACTTAAATAATATCATATAGATTTATAAGTCTGTGTATGATTTATGTTATTAATGGATTTTATTGAACGGAGAGCCGTTTCGCTACGATGAATGTAAGAGGAAGGATGGATGAGAAAGATGGACGAGTGTAAAGGAAGCAAGGAAAGTGTGTCGGGATCGTAGCGGATGGAGATATGTGGTCTCTGCCTAACCCTAAAAGAAGACAGGCGTGACTATATGTATGTATGTAAAATTTTTAAAATAGTGTTTTTTTAAATCAATCGTTATTGAACCAATGTTGTTTTTTTAATTTTAATCTATGTATTTTTTATATGAGCAATGAACACCATGTATAGATAGCAGTCACGTTGAAAAACGTATTCGCATTACTATTCACGGGAGCTTTCCAACGCAACAATGAGTAGCTATTGTGAGCCACTAGACTGTGAAAGTGGGTCCAATCGATATTGAAAAGATTTCTTCGTTCCTAATTTTCTGACAATGGAACCGGCAGGTACCCTAACGTTTTGCACATGTGGCTTGCACAATTATACTGAAATATTAAAATGTTTTACATAACTTTTTTATGGAAGCGATAGGCAAAAAACGAAGCGGGTCGTCTGCCGTACTAAGGGCACTGCAGATGCGTCGCCTCCCTTAGGGTGAGGATGTAAATAACGAAGGTGGTAGAAGGATTAAATTGGAGAGGAAGGAAGGAGTAGTGGGAGGGGAAGAAGGAATCCGGATTCCGGATTGCTGCTCACTGTACGAAGTGCACTATTTCGTGCTACTATGACTCTACCACTAGAAGTCGAAAGGCAAAGAAAACGTAAAAGAACAAAACATACTCTTTAATTTAGGAACAAGAAGTTATATTAAATTCTATTATACGAAAATTATTTTGTAATACTACAATACTTGTTCGCTGATCTCTTTAGAACAACTCTTAAGATAACTTCGTCTTCGTCGTTTAGAAACAAACATTAACAACACCATTCAAACGACACTGGAGAGGATAGCTTCGTTAGGAACTCTGAATGAATATTTATATAAACAAAACTATGAAGATAGAACAACTGTAGATTAAATCTGAGCTGCAAAAAGATTAAACTATGTTTAAATATAAACTTCGAAATATAACTATTTCTCTAATAGTTAATATTAATATAAACATTTCTTTTTTACGAGAAAGGAAAGTAAAGGAAACGTCAACTGATAGTAAATATTCACCATGAGCACGATGAGCACTGTTGATACATTGCCTAATTTAGAATAAGGACGGAAGGAAATAATGGGACGATAAAAAACAAGTAAAGAAAGAAGAAAAAAGTTCGACCTCCGGATCCTTATACAGACTTAAGGAGAAACTGTCGCGGGTTTGATTTCCGCGTCGGCATAAATATTTATGTCGATATGATTTAAACTTTTGCACAAAGTGCACAACAGGAGGACTTAATGCCATTGGGCATTCTCTACCAGTCACCCTGCGGGGGAAACTAAGAAAATTGGTTTGGAGGTGGTGCAGCTTGTACTAAAAAAATGTATATGCATACAGGTATTTATTCCGATTCTTGATGTCATGCCAATGTCGCATCGCCGTGTTTGATGGATTAAAGTTTATTCTTCTAGAAATGGTGAAGTTTGTGTACAAAAGTGCCACATACATATATGGGCTATAAAAAGGTAGTTCTTTTATTTCTCACATTTATTTTATTTATTTTATATATTATTATACAATGTATCAGTATTTGACATTCTTAAAAAAATCATTACTATTTTTTTTAAATAAAACGAAATCGATAGATATTTATTTGGTATTTATTGGTATTTATTTATGTATACTTATCAATTTATGTGTTTGTATACTATAACCGAATACGAATAATTACTGAATCGATGTCTTAATACGGGTCAGTCTATTGAGACCTACTATGCTCCATCCAATTTCACTTCATAATTGTTATAAATAAATTCTATTGTAGTTAGATAAACTAACTAGTTTCAGACATAATAGTTAGATAAAATAACTATTTTTAGACATAACTATGTCTAAGTTCACCTAAGGGCACCATCTTAACAGATCACATTTCAAATATTTGAAAATCAGGGCACATTAATTGGCAAACGGTAGATAATATAGAGCCGGACTGTAATGGAGTAGCCCGTGCTCGGATTTCATTAGTGAGTGGATTAATGCACGTCTATTGTATAGTGTTCAAGTTTACCTCGATATGTTGTAGAGTGTATATCGAGACGATGTAACTGAAACGCTAATATTCTGTCACTATTGGTGCGCCTTGATATACTCGTATATGCTTAGTGATTTGCATGTCTGACTTATAGCTAAGACGATAACTCCACGAACGTGTATATTTATTTATTCTTATTGTATATTTATTTATCTAATTGTACTTTTATATTTTTTTTATGGGATAGGGGGGCAAACGAGCAAGCGTGCCGCGTGATTGAAAGCAATCAACGCCGCCCGTAGACAACCGCGACACCGCAGGAGTTGCGGAAGCGTTGCCGGCATTTTAGATATGTGTAGGCTTGTTTTTTGAAACCACTAAACCGATTTCAATGAAGTTTTGTGAATGTATATGGTTGGTTTTAGCTTGAAATATGATATACTTTTAGACCCGATAGGTACGGTGGTGTCGAGGTAGGACAACGTCTAGCCGAACTCTCAAGTTATTTATAACATATAGCAAAGAATATTATACTCTGTTCTACCTGGATAATACATTTTCTAATAATATAATACAGATAAATAATTTTTCATTGAATTTTAATACAATATCTTGTCGTCAAAGCGATTTGTACTAGATAATTTTTTATTAAAAAAGACGAGAAAACACTATATAATATAACCTAGGGCAATGGAGTCAAAAGGCCACAGTTTTGGTATCTAAGGGGATTAAATAGGAAAAGAGGTCGCCCTGAGGAGATGAGAGGATGACCTCAAAATAACAAAAGGACCATGCTGGACAAGAGTAGCAGATGATAGAAAGCAATAGGATTTGGAGGAGACCTATGTTAAAAGGCACTTGAAATTAGGGATTTGTTTTAATAATAATTTTCATTTTTTTTTTTTAAAAAAAGGCTTTTATTTATGAATATTGTATATGCATATATATATATATATATATATATATATATATATATATATATATATATATATATATATATAATAGAGATTAATTGCAAGTCTTAGCTTACCAGCATAAACTGCAGTGGAGTTGTGTTCCGGGTCATAAGGGCACACTGCTTGTCCAGATTTCTCCCTCTCCATGTGGTACGAATCGCGTTGGACGCTATATTCCCTGCAAAAAGGTTTGAAGCTGTTCGTCCCGCAGACCAGGAGACGCCCCGGACCCAGGGAGACGAGAACGCGGATGTAGTTCTGACAGCTCTCCTGAAAAAAATTATAAATATATTAGTATATAATAGGAATTTGGTATGTAAGATTATGTATATATGGTAATTTTTTTTTATGGGATAGAAAGGCAAACGAGCAGGGATGTCACCTGATGGAAAACAATCAACGCCGCCCATAGACTTCCGCAGCGCCATAAGCAGTGCGGAAGCGTTGCCTTTAAGGAAAGTGTCACCATGAGAGTGGGGAATGGGAGGGGAGGGGAAGAGGGAGGGGGGACGGTGTTGGGCCTCCGGAACTCGGCTGCTCACCATTCGAAGCGCAGTTGGTAAGCTACCACTCAGACGCCGGTTTTCTGCGGGACTGTGATACTTCCCCGGGCGAGCCGGCCCATTCACGCTACAGTCAAATATTATGTCATTCTTGACAAAGTATTCGCCTGCAGCGTGGTTCTACCACTATAAAATTTAATGTTCAGTTCCCAGATATAGTTGTGTCGTACAAACTATGGGTGCAAATAAAAAATTAATCTGTGTTCCCCGATCCGTATGCAAGGAGTGGGAATTACGGCACAACCGAGCAATACTCATTTATGAGGAAGGCCACTGATTAGCATTGGATTGTTACGGCTATATTAATGACGAGTTTTTGATAAGATTAAGGAAAAATTCGGGTATATTCAGGACGTGACGGGTGGCGAACTACGTCTTACTTTTGTTTCTCTGTTTATAAAGAACCCTCGGATTTAGAAGTTAGGTATCACTTAGCCAAGCGGTCTTCGACACATCTTTTGTGTTAAAGATTCTATTGGCTATTACTATCAAGAAATTCACATGAAATCATGAGCACATTGGAATCGCGTTCAAATCTAAATATGCGTTTCCGATTTCTACATGGAATGGACTAATGGCTATAGAATGTCTAAGAAAAGCGATCAATAACGGACTGCGTTAATAACCTTATTATCAGTATTGTTATATCCCTGTCACCATTTTAATAAATAAAAAGAATCTTTTACATAGACCAACTTGCAACAGTCATCAGTCTAACTACCAGAATACTAAAAAACGTATTTCCCCCACTTCTCATTTTTTATGTCATCTAACATATTATATCGAAAATACTTTATAGCCAAAGTATAAATGGTTTTGTTAAAAGTTCACAAACAATGAAAGAAAATGAGTTTTTTTTTTGTTGTAACTGTAAAATTTACTTCATTTCTTACTTACAAATTATGAAAATAAAGCCGACAGTGTGCTAGTATATAAAAATTATTAATGTAAGATACAAAACAAGCAAAAGCCGTATTTGAAATAACATCGTTAAGGAATGGGATGTTCATTTTACGCGTTTCAGTGAAACGTTCGGAAACGTTTATGTGGCTATAAAGGCTGCTCGAAATACAGAAATTCAGACCGAGCATCTTGTCCGCCAGTAATAGCCCAGGAGCTTGACTTCTCGTAAAAACAACCCAAATTGCCAGTGACATGAGCTCCGACAAAAACAAAGCACTTTTCCTGTCCTCCCCGTGTATTGTGTGCTTTACATGTGTCTTTTGTTTCTAAAATCGTTTTCGATGTTGTCGTGAATTATTTTCCTTTATTTACATATTTTTCTCTTAATAACAATATTATTAATATAAAAAAATCTCTATAAAAATAACATTATTACTAGGGTTATTAATCCTTCGTGGCGGGATAAACCAAGCACACGAAGGTTTATGCATCCAAGGAAAGGAACCTTCTCACGATCCTAGCCGTGCACAATATGACTGCTTTTTGAATTTAACCCACTTACCTAAAACTAACTTGGACAGATGGGCGTCCAAATTTTTACCGATAAGTCCATTCATAGAGACCACTATGGGTACAATGACAGTTGAATCAACGTGCCACATGGCGGAAATCTCATGCGCGAGGTCTATGCATTTTATTTGTTTATCTTTTTCCGCTTTAATGAGATTCTCGTCATGCGGAACACTAATATCAACTATCATTGCCTCGCGTGTAGTTCGATCCACTATCACAATTTTTGAGAACTGACTTTGAATTATTATTTATTATTAGCAGCAATAACTCAGTTGATAAGGTTTGCGCTTACGATCTGAAGTCCGGGGTTAAGTTTTCCATTGAACTATTTATGTGAATTTAACTCATAGCAGGCACTATGAGTTAAATGGGAATTGTTAATAAAAATTCTGGTAATCATAAACTCGTATTGATTATTCATACGAAATTCATGTACAATATATGAAATAAAATTTTTTATATCTTCATTCGTTCGACATTCACGTTTTTATAATTTGTGCCTTCCCTTTTATGCAGCCTCAACCCTAATCTCAACTGCTTAACAATTTTTGATATGATTTTATGGAGGAGATAGCGAACATTCGCGGAAAAAATTTCGCTAATATCATATATATTTTTTATTTTATTTGTGACAATTTACAGTGAAATTGAATGGAGCATAATAGGTCTCACTAGGCAAGCCCGTGCTGAGACCTTTCGATTCGGTCATTATTCAAATTAGGAATACATATACAAATACACATAAATAAGTACATACATATTAATACATACATACATATACACTAAATATACATATCTATACATATATCACATAATATAATTACGTAAGTGCCAGCAAGTGATACTACTGCCCTATAAAAACATGGCAATTTGGTTCTTATTAAGTAATTTATATGTCTTGTCCAGAGATGATCTCGGGAATTTGTAATATACTTTTGGGCCAAAGTAATAAAAGTATAAATAATAAATACATATATAAATAATATAATAAGTAATAAAAGTTATTACACATAAATCAGGATCAGTCGTAAATTAAAAACAATATGTATAATATAAGGTCTAAAATCATTATTGAGTACAACCAAGTATAGTGTGTAACCAATTGTAGAGTGTGTAGTTTTGATGACTATACACAATACGTGTATAGTCATCAAAGCTATGATTACATTTGCATATCCTCTCTCCTCTAGAACGTTCCAGATGTCCATTCAGTAATCCTATTTGAGTGCAACGGGTTTTGCAGAGAATGATTGGATTTACGTTTACTTACTGTAGTGTTAATTGCGAGTACGAATGACAATGAGTAGTGAAAGCACAAAACGACATACAATACTTATATGATGTTATACAAACGATAAAATACAAAAATCTACAATAATTTTAAATATGCAGTCAGGAACTTGTTCTTTTGGATGCGGTGAATTTAGTACATGACTCAGTTGTTCTTTAATTCTATTGTACTGTATGTGTATTTATGTGTATGTGTATATGAGTATGAGTACTTATATATATGGATGTATGTGTATGTACGAATGTGTCAGTATGAATGTCGTCACTGTGGTCCGCGATCTGACGACGTTGGTTCTTGCTGAAAACCAGCGCCAGGTGCTTCAATAGTGCGCCCGGCATATGCTGAGCAAGAACCATTTTATGACACTCGGTTAGATTAAAATTATTTTCTTTTTGTTTTGTGTATGTATTTGTATATATAATATTATTAAGGACTTAATTTTAGTTATTGTAAAAAATAGGTGCTATAAATAACGTTTTTCTATTCTATTCTATACATTAATATGATCATTTTTATTTCGACACCACAACTTGTGTGTTAAAGTATTTTCTAATACATGTGTGGGTTACAACACGAGAATAATTCTTATGTTATGGGCTAGTGTTTGAATTAGCGATGAGCTTGTATCTCAGGTCGCTAGCCTTATTTGTTCTAATTGATACCTCTTACTGCTGATTATATTATGAAGAAATAAATAAAAGAAAATAAATATATATATAACCATTATATATTTATATTGTTATGAATGTGTGTGAAAATCATATTTGTTTATTTTATAGTTTATATATATCCCTTTATTGGGCACGAGGTCTCCCGATATCTAGGTATATAGACTTTGAAACCACCTTTTTCAAGGTTTTTTTGGGATATCCAGACCCTCGGCAGAAATACATCGAGACATTTATCTCGATATTTGTAGACGCGGGGATTGACCCATACATATAGACTTCGAAAGCAGTAAGTCGTATTATAAATATTTATATTATAGATATTTATTCCGAGTCTGGTAACCCCGCCAGTCCGCATTGGACAAGCGTGGTGGGTTAACGTCCGTTCCTCCAGAAATGGAGAGGCCCGTGCTCAAAAAAAAGTTGTATTATCCTTTTTACGTATAAATTAACGGTGTTTGTTATGTCGAAATGCCTTTTTTCTAAAGTCATTTTTTATGGAAAATGAAAAATCGTGTCATCTGATTGAAAGCAATCAACGCCGCCCATAGACATTTGCAACACCATAGGCATTTCAATAGTGTAGCCAGCCTTTAAAAAAGGCAATAAATACAATATATGAGATTGTTTTTTGAAGCTTCATAAATACCATTGAATGTAAATGGTTGGCTCCGCAGAATATCGGTGTAGAGAAAAAAGGTTTTGGGAGAAACACGCCGTACTGGATCATATCTAGTGATCCAAGTTCATATTGACTTATGTCCCGATGTCCCCCATGTGGGGCAGAGGATGTCCATTATTTCAACATCGTGTTTTATCTTGAGCTACGCGCTTTTTTTCGCTCCAGGTCATTCCGATTCTACCCGCTTTTACTGTCATCGTACGTCGCCATATTTTCTTGGGGCGGCCATGCTTCCTTTTGCCTTGGAGATATAATTGGGCTCCCGGCGGAGAGTGTGGTCAATCTAGTTCCACTTGCGACGCTTGATCTTAAAGCTGATGGGTTCGGAAGGTTTCTGACATTGTACCATCAACGCCAACATCCATCCACGAAATGTTATGAAGAATATTTTCCATAATAAGTGTCTATAGCGATTATGACAAAAAAATGTTTTAATTTAACCCACGACTGAGAAAATGAATGTAGACCAAGCGATGCTGGGTACAGCAACTAATTTATATTAAAAATATGATATAAACCCACAAAATAATAATTTATGTGAGTAAAGTTTATACGACGAGGGATTTACGAGTATTATCGCGTCAAACGTAACACCTTTACGGCTCTAATCCCCAACAATGGAGTTATCTGCAGTATATTATATTGCGATGGAGGAGATTATGACGGTTCGCAGCCGGCGTAGTGCTCACGGACAATGGGCGTTCAGTTAGCCTTGTCTAGCTTAAGATACTGACTTGTGGATCCATTGCGATAATATGTGTAATGTTGCCAGGATACTGCGTCACTCAATTAAACAAATAGAAATATAAGTTTCTATTCTTATGTATAATGTAGACAGTCAAAAGTTTTACTTAGCTAAGTAAAACTTTCCGCGACAAGCAAACAATAACAGAAAATTAATGATGTGTGTTTTCCCGCTGGATGAAGTGGATTGATTTGGAACCACCAGTGGAGTACCAGTGAATGGGCAGCATCGTCTACTATTCCATAAAACCAATCTGCGATTCCCAATTCGTCCACCAAGCATGGGGTATACGGCAATACTACTATTTGTGACTGAAACAAGTATTGTTTTATTTTCCAAATAATATAATGAAATTTGTATGTATACGTACAATTTTGGGTAATCCGACAGAATAAAACATCATTATCTTTTTTTTTACAAATATATTTCGCGTTTATTTATAAAGAAAGTTACTCATTATTTGTGTGCATAATTATAATTCGAACTATTATAAAATAATGCTTACTTATTATTTCTAAGTGTTATCTGTGTGTACCAAGCTTAATATTTTGCACAAATATCTGGATAGTGTAACGTGAACGTCAGCTGTGGTAAAGCAAGCCCATCGAACGCATTTCCCAATTCCTCCCCATTACGGCATTTACCGTTCCCTGTGTTGCAAAGCACCGGCTCTTCTATACTTGTTTTCGGTTACAAGTTTCGAATACGGAGTCGTATTTCGAATTTCCAAAATTCCCATTTCTGGTAGAACGTAGAACTGTTCTAGCGTTTGTTTTGTAGTTATACATGAGCTATCGATTGTCTAGATCTTATTAGATTATCAATTGATATATTTTGACTATTTTTATTTCTTACTTATTCTGTTCGCATCACACTGTGATCTATTATGCAAGAAAAGTAATTTAATTATTACCATTTTTGTTGTAAATTTACAGTAAGACCGCGTTTAGATATTTATTAGAATTAGTGTTTATTATGACTTTTTAATCACATTTTTATAATTTTTTGAAAATTTTGGACGATTAACAATTTTTTCACAGTTGTTTTTTTTCTGAATTTCAGCTTGTATGCTCGTTTTAAGATGCAAATACTCAAAACACTTTTTTAAATTATTTTGATTGTCTTCCTAAGTTGAAATTGAAAAATTTTATAATTTCCTGACTTCGATTATATATTTCTATTATAATATTCTCTTATTATAATATTTCTCTTATAGCGGCATGCGAGTTATAAGGACAAACAAATTGAGTAGGTGTAAGAATGAATAGGAAAATTAAAAATATTAATTTTAAATAGTAATGTGGTAAAATGATTAATCACCTCAAGCATTAAAAATGTGAGGTTACTAATTTTAAAGAATTTGCTCTTTACTCTACGAGATGACCTAATTTATTACATTATATATACCGTAATTAATAAAAAGGTAAATTATTTTTCCTTGAAAACATTTCGAATAATTACATTCAACTATTAATTATAAAAACGGGCAAGAAATATGTATCACACAGTAAAACGAACCTTGAAACTATAACTTTAAAATATGCATTTGTAGTAATAGTAATATTAATACTGCGTTAATTTCTATTTTGCAAAGCACATAAGGTTTATTTTAATCTAATTCCAGATCCAGTGTCCCAGCTGTTCTGTACAATCATCAATAAAAACATTGCGCAAAGTTCCGAGAGGAATAGTATAGCAGTTCAGTGGAAACTTGCCCTCTATTGAAGCATGAATTTTGGAACGTCCCTCGAGTGCATAGCAATCAGTCTCGACGTACGATGACGTAGACGCAAGGGGGCCGTGGGAGGGTACACACTACCACATCAAAGCTTTTGTTTTTATTTATTACTAGTGACCTGCCCCAGTTTCACGCGTTTTCATAAAATTGAAATGAATAGAATATTCTTCATTTCTTCAAACAAATTATGGATGAAGTGGATTTATATGGAACTTAAACCGTAACTTAAAAAGTCACTTTTCGATTGTCTTCCGTAGAGTCTACTATATCTGAAGATGCCTTGTGTTGGGACGAAACACGTGTCGTTTATAAGGTGGGAAAGTGGTAGTGTGTGTTTGATGTTGTGTAATAGTGGTTGGTGGGTGGAGAGTTGCTGGTCGGTAGGTTTATCGGTAAGTTTCTGGTTTAAGTTCCAAATAAATCCACTTCATCCAGCAGGATAACACACATTATTAGTTTTCTGTTATTGTTTGCTTGTCGCGGATCTTAGCTAAGTAAAACTTTTGACTGTCCACATAGTGATGTATTTCCGCATAGTAACGCCTGACTCCATTAATCATCTTCAAACAAAATCAACAAATTCACAGTTTATTCTTTTTTTAAAACTCGTAAAAACGATAGGTGTAGATTTTTTTCTAATTCTATAAGTCTATGGAATAAATATAAAGTATGAACAAGCAGTTATAAACAATAGTAAATCAAAGTATTACATTTAATACGACTGCAAAATACTCCATCTGATTTCCTGATTCACGAATAACCAGCTTAGGTAAGACATTTAGCCGAATGTGAGGTCGTTTAATACACGATCTACTTGCTACGAATTCAATTAACCGCAAGATGGCGCGTGCTAATATTAAATGACGGCTATGCCCCACTGTGACTCGGCTGTTCTGTTCCCGGCAATCTTCACAATAGTTAATTCAAAGAGATTTCATATTTCATCTTATACGTATCCGTATGTAATGTTTTCTTGAATTTCTTGTTTATTGTGGTAACAGAATTTTTTCCGTTAAATTTCCTTCAGTGGCGTCGTTTTTATTTCGTTTTCACTATCTCAAATTATTATCAGTTATATTGTTACATTATGGTGGCATATTATACAGTATAGCTTGATTAAGGCATATACATAACTAGTGGAGTGAAATGAAATAAATGCGTGAATCGTGACTCTTTAAGTTGACGGTAATAGTCCGAAGAAGGATTTAGTATAAAGACCACCATTTATATCAAGAAACATTGCAGATTATTTGAGTTAAAATTCTCTCTCTTGCTGCGTCCTCACAAATGAGGGGTGTTTTAACCTCTCCTTCTATATCGGATCCGACAATAGGATGCACAAGGTTTTTAAATTAGTACAAACTTTTTTTAATAGATGGCGTACGATTCTTTTGTGTTAGAATTGTAACGCATTTCGGGTAATAGCTATTCTCTTAAATAATAAAATTATAAATAAAATAACGTATTATTTAGTCTTACCTCATCTTTGCCCTTGACGACACACATTTGGACGTCGTTTGGTGGTGAATACCATACCAGTCGCCGTTGCTCCGTGAGGTCTGTGAGACTGAGGTTGTACACCACATTTCTGTAACAAAGAGTGCAAGAAGTGTGAGAGTGCTCAGTAATTTGCGTATGAATGACGTTGCGAGCTATTTTGTGGAAACATTACAACTTTTTGTTTATTGTCACTTCATTGCTTCTCAACCTTCAATAATATATAATAAACTTAAAATAATTTTAACTGTAGGCTTAAATACGTCAATGGCGTTTAATGGTCTGCGTCGCCAGGAGCATAAATTAAAAAAAAAATGATACACTTTTATCTCCGACGTTAATAATATATTGCAGGCAAAAGCTCGTTACAACGGGCAATCATTTTTCCAATTAACATTTCCATCAAATATATTATGTTGTGAAAATATTCATTTTTTTAATTTATATAAGTTTGACGATCTATTTTTTTTATATTATAGTGTAAATGTATTTGATATGTGTTTTATTAGACACAATAAGAGCCTAGATAAAAAAAAATCCCCGGCTTGCTTGAAGTACCACACTCCCGCAGAAAGCCGTCATCTGAGTGGTAGCTTAGCTACGAAGCTTCGTACGGTGAGCGGCTGAGTTTCGTAGGCCCAACACCCTCCCCCCCTCCCCTCTCATAAACTCATTTCCTTAAAGGTCGGTAACGCTTCCGCACTGCCTGTGGCACTGCGGAACTTCCGCACTGTCTATGGGCGGCGTGGATTGCGTTCCATCAGCTGACACGCCTGCTAGTTTGCCTTCTTATCCCATAAAAAAAATACACAGTAAACAAACTCAAAAGAATATTACAGTATATTCTTGACAATTGGAAGTATACACAGCGTTTATTATAACGATAGATTATATATACATACATATGTATTATATATAGTTTCATATTTGATCTTTGTGGGGTTGAAACGCTAGGTTCACAAATGGATAGAAGCAACAACTCTCTTAAAAACCTTTCTCTTCGTCTTTATGATGTAATATTTTTTGATTGACTGACTTGACACTGGTATAACGATCAAGGTTGGTAACCATCAAAGTAGTCGAAGAATTCTATTAGACTGCGAGATTTATTTATCATTCATATATCCAAAACATTTTCCCAAAATAAAATTTGTAAATGCTATTTGACAACAGGGTTGAAGTTAGAAATAAAAAAATTGTTAAATTCTCAAAACAAAATAAAATAAAGGATGTTTTCAGAGAACAAAGAGTTTTGTTAGCCTTTTAGTAGGTATACATACAAAACATATGCCCACAAGTTAGACAGTCCATTTTAGAATGAAGGCCCGTTGTCTCATTGTTGTTAGTGGAATGTTTGTGTTAGTGGAATGTTGTGGCAGTGGTTAAATCGCCGGAGGTTGGAGATCCCAGGTGAAGTTGGAACGACTGTTGAACGTTGTCCAGCGGGCGGAACCAAACGGCCGTTCGTTAGAATTAACTCAAACTATCGTCTTTACGGCTACAACGATTGCGTTATGTCGAATACATTCCTTTTATTTATTCTGCAATTATCGTTCAGCTTTTTTATTCGTACCGCCTCAGAATCAATAAATAAAAAAGCTGAACGATAATTGCAGAATGATTCAACTTTAGTAAAAAAAATGTGGTCAAAACTTAACAGGAACAAAAAGAAATCGTAATCAATAAAAAAATGCTCGATTTGAATTAGGTTTTATTATTATTGTTCCTTTTATCATATTCCTAATATTATTATCATATTTACTCAACTTTTAGGCCTTCAAAATCAAAATTAGACCATCGGTCCAGACATTCTCGTGTTTTTGGGAGACTAACGAACAGCAATCGATTTATATATATATATATATATATATATATATATATATATGTGTATTTATCAACGTATTTGAAAATTAAGTGAAAAAGCAATAAAAAACTATTAAATAATAATATTTTATAACTTTTTAAACTTTTCTTTATGTAAATTATATTTTAGTATTATTGGAATATGAAACTGCATGCGTGTGGCGATAGAATATAGGAACCGCTGACATGAAAAGAAGAAGAAAAAGCCGAAGATCGAGTTAAGTGGTGATTCTTGGGGGAGGCCTATGTCCAGCAGTGGACTGCTGCGGGCTGTTGATTGATTGATTGAAAGACTGAATCTGCTACAATTTAAAAAATTATACCCGTTTGTCGTCATTTTTATTTTCTTCTTTTTCTTCTAAGAGTGCCTCTCCGACTTGCGAAGGTTGGCAACCAATTCAACACAACCCTCCTCTAACTTCGCGAGGTGCAGCAGTTCTAGAGCATTATTATTAGTTTTCGTCATTTTTATTTTAATGACGCAAAATCTTAAAAAATAACTCGAGAGAAATTATTTTACCCATTGTGTATTATTGCAAGATTGCAAGAGAAATATATGTTTAGCATAAAATGTCATTAAAAATTCCCTTGAAAACATTCAATTTCACGTAAAATTTCAAGTATGGCAAGTTGCTACAATTCATTTAGTTTCTCGAAGCATACCTGCCACGGAACGTAATTGCGAAACTCTTCTCACCCGTTAATTAAGATGTTTGAGATGAAACTTTCATAAAGAAATTATGGTGTAAACTTTGTCAATTATAACGCCGAATGGCCGGCGTAACTAACTTACACAATGTTTTTGAAATTTAACAGACTTCACGGAGACTTTGAAATTTGTATTGTTGCCGCCATTTGCATAACCTGTGCCTAAATAAATGAGCCGATGTGCCTAAACAATCGTGTTAATAGCTCATATAATTTTAATGCCACTTTGAAATTTGCTGTGGTGGCTCAAATTACTTGCCCCAGTTTTGTGGACAATGTTCATATTAATTAAATTTTATGTTCCGCGAAAGAATTCGGTTGTTGTCACTTTATTAAACTATTATAAGAGATTGAATTATCTAAATGCTAAGCCAAGGATTCTTAGTTAAAACTAAAATAGTAAACAAAAATAAATAATATTTGGCTTAGTAGATGTAATTAATGTCCATTCTATTTTAAAAAAAAAATCTAGTGGTAGAGCTATGGGCCCTTACAGAATATCGCCGTCATGTGGCAGCAAATTAGTGTGTTGGCTAGCGTGTTTCGTGAGGTGAGTGATCTGAAGGCTCAATTCCTTTCCAGTTCCTTTATTTCCTTCTTCCCCTCTCATTTTATATATCCCTACCCTAAGACGACCGATTGGCTCAGTGGCGGGGCTCTCCGCCCGCGGAGTCAATGGTCGCGGGTTCGATTCCCGCATCGGAATAAATATTTATATAGATTTTTAAATGTTTATTCCGAGTCTGGTAACCCCCCAATCCGCATTTCCTTTCCTGCCCCTTCCTTTCTTCTCTATCCTTTCCCTTCCTCTCCGCCAATCCACGGTCTGCCGTGCCAATGGATGCGTGGCTAGGGGCAAGCCTAGTCGTAAACGTGCCGATCGTCCCGGGGTCGGGCTCCCCGGGGACTATGGTGCCTTACCTCAGCATGCAGGGCTCTGCTGGGGCTGACCTCCATCCTCCCTTGCGGCTCGTGGGATTCACTAAAGACGAATTTAATATACCTAATTTGTCGAAAATGACGGCGACGTGGTTCGCCACCCGTCACGTCCTGATTCTCACGAGGGCGAAAAGCGACCAATGACGAGCCGTTTCGCTGCGATGAATGGCAGCGGATGGAGCTCTGTGGTCTCTGCCAACCCCTGCGGGGGGATAGGCGTGAATATATAAAATAAAAAAAAAACTACCCTAAGGTACGTGACGCATTTGTGTTGCCCATAGTATTGCAGGTGTACTTTGGCAGCGATGGTTGGTTACCATCAGGTGAATAAATAGGCAAGTGTGCTCGTTTCATCTTTGTAATAAATAAATAAAAATAAAAAATGGAACTAAACTATCAGTATACAAACAATGAGAGCAATAATTACATTTAAAACTGATTTTTTTTAAAACTATATGTTATGCTTATAAATAATTTTATTGTAGTTTTATTTGCTTGTCTATTATTTATATTATATTATTAAAAAGATTGTATGAATTGACTGGATTGTCATAGCTCCGTAGTCCTTGGCAAAAAAAAAAAAACAACCAACATGATATATAAGTATTATAAATACTTTTAAATTGTTAAGGAAATAAAGGGTTTTATTATAATTAAAATGTATTATTTATTTATTTTTTTGTACGAATTGTGGTAGGTAGGCGGACGTACATTATTATAAATTATATTTATATGCATGATGGAAACCTCGTAAAAATTTTGTTTAACTGCATATCCGCAGGCTTTGGTAGTCACTGTAATACTTGCAATTTGCGCTGATATCGAAGGGGAGCCAATTTGTGGGACGCGCTACCCTTATCTATATTTTATACTTAAACCGTTTTTGTTCCGTTAACGAAGTGGGATGATCCTATCCATTTACTCGTAACACGATAAATAGTAATTTTATTACCTACTGGTAAAATAACAAGCTTATTTTGAGTAAAATAAAACTATATACGGATGTATGTATAAGCTGGATTATTTGAATTTTTCTATAATAGCATCTTCATAATTATCTCTGGTAACTGGAGTAGCGCTCATCTCTGATGAAGCTCGAATTTGTCTGCATGGTGAGGATCGACGTCGGCGAGTGTTACGAAGATCAGACGAACGCTATACTGACGAGTGTTTTGAAGAAATCTCCCCTTATGGTGGAGGATCTGTTAAGTTTTGGGCAGGCGTAAGTTCCAGCTATCGTACCGAAATAGTATTTATTGAAAATGGCTCACTAAATGCGCAAAGGTACGTAACAAAAATCCTTTGTCAACATGTAAAACCTACACGGACTATAATTGTGGAAGTTGTCATTTACATGGATGATAATGCTTGGGCCCACCGTTCCTGTGACATAGATGCTTATATAAAAGAGGTCGGTATTCATCGTTTGAACTGGCCAGCGCGTAGCCCCGACCTTAACGCCATTGAGCACATGTGGGAACTCGTAAAAAGGCGAATACAGTCGGTCGAACTATCTTCACAAAACATCAGGAAGCTTAAACATGTGATCTCGGCGGAGTGTGACCACATTCTTTAATGTTTTTTTTTATTAAAGTATCATAAAAATACTCGTAGCCTTAATTTAAGTTAAATATGTACATATCGTCACGCCTGTTCCCCGTAGGGGTCCCCGTAGTGCCTGAACTAGGGGTGAACCTGTATCTCAAGTCACTAGCCTACATACATATATGAATGAATTTTTATTATTCCTTTGTAAACGACTATTTGTCCTCAAACCATAGAGTATTTTTTCCGCGAATATAACAAAATACATATATTTGTGGGTAAACATATTGTGTTATATTTTTCATATTAAAATAGGCTGTATTCTGGATAACATAAATTGTATCTTTTGACAATTATGCGCTCAAACGGTTCCTACCAAAATGTCAGCCATCTTTGTCATCAGTGCTTTCTTTTGTTCGGACATTGTAAGCATAAAATATTTATACATAAAGTAAACATGGTCACTTATTTTATTATACATATATTATCTAGAGAAAAGCTCGCTACTTATTGAAATACTAATCGAATACATCAGTTGAGAACTCTTATTACGCCGTGATTTGTGTTTTATTTTTGGAATGATAAATCATTGGACACTTATTTTAATATACATATATTATCTAGAGAAAAGCTCGCTACTTATTGAAATACTAATCGAATACATCATTTGAGAACTCTTATTACGCCGTGATTTGTGTTTTATTTTTGGAATGATAAATCATTGGACACTTATTTTATATACATGTATCTAGATAAATGCTCGCTATTTATTGAAATAGTAATTGAATTCATCATTTCATCACATGATATTTTTGGAATGATAAATTATTGGACATAGCAATAAAAGTTAGAATGGCCTTAAAATTTTTCTTGCAGTTTTAATACTTTAAAACTATTACCGTTCAAAATATTTTACAACATTTACAATAACAAAGTTCATAACTCAACAGTTCATATAATTGACCTTGAGTCTAAGGCCATTGCATTTGAACTGACTGAGAATTTAGATCTGCAGAAAAAACATAGTTCAATTATGGTATAGCAGTGTTACATCGCAAAAAGTGCTTACTAATAAAGATACTATCACATTAAATTTGTATTTGTGCTTTTTAATTATTGTATTTGTGTCGTCAATTTTTCGTGTGAAAATAAAAAAAGATTCGGGCGTATTAAAACGTGCTGTTCACAATCACAGACCCTCATCAATAAACATGACAGTCATACGCGCAATCGAAATGGAAATATCAAACACTGTGACAATTTTAAAACGAGATGTACATATTAAATAATATTATTTGTTCAATGGCTTCTGTTTCGGAAGCCGCTGGATATGCCACGTACAGTGTATGAACCTTTTAGTGGCATGTTAATTACGAATAAATTGATGCGCTGTTATCGTACGGGCGAGCTTAACGCGCGCTATTGAAGATTCCCGTATGTTGACTTAATTCCGTAAGTTAAATTTTAAGAATGTACCATAGATAAAGAGAAAGACCAATTAAGCTTCCATGTCATCTTATTTATGTACCGTCGTCAATTTTGCACATCTTACAAAGGGACCATAAGATGTTACGGTATTACCGAGGACTATAAAATGTAGCATGTGCAGTAAAAAGAAAAACAAAGACAAACAGAGGGGAGACGAGGGTTCGGAAAGAATAAATTATCAGCGGTATCGAGGCTAACGGGATGACTTTATCTTATAACAAAGAATCCCCTCGCGTTTTGTTGTTTTAATTTGTAATCACAATGGCGAGGGTTTCTGTTTATGAGATAAAAAAATCCCCTGGACTTTAGGAGATAAAAAAACGGTGAGCTAATCTAATAATGTCTTTGTAAGTTATTGTTAACAAATGTAGATTGTTGTTATATTAGTTCAGTGGTTCTAAAGTGATAGCAAACTGTAAACCTTATAGCAAAAGAAATAATAACCTTAAACAGACTCTATTTTTTTAGGGTACCTTCCAGGTTGTCTACTAAAGGGAATTTAGAGAAGAGAAGTCGATAACCACTATCATTACCGATTCGAAGACGAATTTGCTACCATGTAAATTAGTAGGGTAAAAGTTTTAGAAAGAATGTAGAAATATAATAAAGATAAAATTATAATTTCCACATTTATCGTTTACTTTTCCTTCGTTCATTGTAATGATTCAAGGTCATTTGAATGTCAAATGTTCATATTTTCGCTATTTGACATCACTGGGCGTAATCTGTAAATACGTGGACAATAAGAACTTAGCTAAGATAAGTGCTTTTACTTAGCTAAGATAGTAGACTCCACGGAAGACAACCGTTAAGTGACTTAACGGTTGTTTTCCGTACAGTCTACTATATCTGATGATGCCTCGTGTTGAGGCGAAACACGTGTTGTGTGCAAGGTGGAAAAGTAGTAGTGTGTGTTTGGTGTTGTTGATAGTGGTTGGGAGTTGCTGACGGCCGTTTCTTCGGTAAGATTTAGTTTAAGTTCTCCGTAAATCCAGTTTTTCCTAAATGAAATGAAAAATTATTATTTTTCTGTTTTTGTTTGCTTGTTGCGGATCTTAGCTCAGTACAAGTTCTCATTGTCCACATAGTAATAGATTTCCCCAAAGTAACGTCTAACTCATCAATTCCCAATTAATCATTGTTATCTGTAAACTTCATCAAGTTAGAGGATTTTATTTTTCACATTAAGAATAACCGTATGTGAAGGAACGATGTTTGTGACAGCTTGAAAAGACGGTTTAGTTGAATACACTCCATACCTGATCTTGGTAAACAAATTGAAATATGAATTCTGACGCCAGCGCTCGGATACCGGGGGCGCATGCAATTTGTTTGCGTGCACTCGACACGGCGGCGATATTGGAAAACTTTATGAGTTGCGCTTAAAACAATGTCAATGTGTTATCGAACTGTGCTCTACAGAACACGCATTGGCATGCATGTCCCTTGCATTGTTATTTTCAAAGAATTGCTTGCCCACTTAAGCAGCGGTCTTGATATCTAATAACCAACTTTTACAGTAGTACTTATATTACCTCATCATTCTTAAAAAACTGATTTTAAAATAATGTGTACTTCGCTCAAAAAATATAATATAATAATATATTTATATATTCGAACTAACTAACTTTGTTGGAGCAGCGACCCAAAATGGATTTTGGCCTCCGAACAGATCTTACGTGCCCTGTCCTGCGCCACCTCCTGCCTGCAGTTGCAGATTTGAAGGTTGCGCAAGTCATCCTAGATCATGTACCAGCGGTACTTGGGGTGCTCCACAGGACGTCGTCCAGTTGGGCGACCCACATACGCTCTCTTAACTGTGCAATCCTCTCCCATCCTCTCAACGTGGCCCAGCCAACGAAGTCGGTGAGCCTTAGTCACACCTATTGCATTGGGTGGGGCCACCAGATGCTCGATTTCGGCATTTTTCCATTTCGCCAACTGTCATTATCACTTTTGGTTGGGTCCAGGATATTTCGGAGGACTTTTCGTTTTGCAACTAGAAGTTTCTTCTCTTTCTTTAGTGTTAGTGTCCAAGCCTTACAGCCATACATTAGAATAGCAATTAATTTATATCAAATATATATAGCATTGCTATATATAACATATTTGATATTATATTAAATAATATTGATTTATTGGATTATCTTTAGATGGTTTCGCATTCAATTTAAAATTCAAAATTTTATATTTAATAAATAAGATATTAGGTATCACTTGTATTGTATCTAAACATTGTAACTTCGTGCACTATTTTAGTCACGGCGGTGAATGAAAGACTTGCAAGTGATCTTTCAGACCCCTTAATGTACTGAAAATTAAAACGATTCAGGCGCACTTTTACAGTCGTTTAATGCAGAATTAAAAGCAATACGACATACTGTATGCCACTACACTGTTAAATGATAGCATATTTAAAGCTTCTAGAGCCTTAACTTTCTTGCATATATATATATATATATATATATAATATATAAAATAATTATATAATTTATTAATATTATTATATTCGTTATAGTCAATATTTAGAATTTTATTAAAGTCCAAAGTTGTTTCTAGTTTTACGGCAACATTTTGTAAGATCATCACACAATAGTTATTTTATATTACTAAAGCAAAACTATAATAGTGTAGGCAAAATATATGATTTAAGTTTTCGTATTAAGGTATCATTTGTTTCCCTCAACCTTGTATTTTGTATTTGTAAGCAACGCGAATCCTTTCTAAGAAGTTAAGTTGTAAAGGCCACGTTATTTACCCATATCTTATATGGCACATATAACTTAGAAGGACGTGTGCTTAATCAATTCGTGGACCATTAAACTTTTCATCTTCATAGAAAGAACTACAATGTACTGAAATTAAAATAAATAAACTTGGGTACACAAATCGTTTGGTATTTCACTTTCCATAAATAAACTTCCATAAAAATATGTATTGCTATATATAGAACAATTCAACATAAATACTGAATCTAAACTGGTGAAATAATTTTCCCGCATCGAAAATGGTCCAAATGAAGGTCTTGTCCCCACGTGAGGGGCAATTGATTCGCTATTATTTCCACTTCTGTTGTTGATCATTTCAGTAGGGTTTCAGGATTCAGGAGATGCCTTCGTCATTGTTGTCTTATGGCACTTCATCGCGAATCCTTTCTAAGAAGTTAAGTTGTAAAGGCCACGTTATTTACCCATATCTTATATGGCACATATAACTTAGAAGGACGTGTGCTTATTTAATTATAGGAAAGGATTGCTTTATTATTTACCTTTAGGAATTCGACAACATAATTGTTTTGGATATTTCTATTTCTTTTTAAAGGCATATTAAGTTTGAAATCGTAAACGCCGTAAAAAATGTTACTTTATATTCGATTAGCTTTTGTCCGCGGCTTCACTCGCGTGAAATTTGGTCTGTCACATTAAGTTTCGTAACAGATCATTTTAAATAAATATATTTTTTTCACTTAATATATGGTTCACAACTTTGGTCATAGTGGCTTCCACATATGCTGTCGCGGACTTTTATTTAGAACTATTCAAGACAAACAATCCTACGGTACATTATCTTTATGTAACTCCAATGGTTTAGACAGCGTACGCCAAGATAGCTCTCGGAGGCCAGATTTTTTCCGACTTAATTGACATGTATCGTTATATTACGACCAAAATTACATAAAATCTTTACAAATTGTAGCGTATATGTTTATCCAATGTTTAACCTATATTACTGTAAAGTTTCATCCAAATCCGTCCAGTAGTTTTTTCGTGAAAGAGTAACAAACATCCATCCATACTCACAAACTTTCGCATTTATAATATTAGTAGGAAATACTGAACCGATATCAACAAACAAAATATTGTCGAAAAATTTTCTCTAAAACTATTTCAATATACAATTTCAAGAGAAAGCACAGAGAAAATTATTCAAAGTATTTCGTAAAAATGTGTTAAAATTCTGCCATATTTTAACATATAAAACAGACTTCTGAATTTCTACTGCAATGCAGTTGGATTGCGCCATGTCAAGCCGCTGTTTGTCATCACCATTTGACTGTCAAATGGGCACTCACGTGGATTGTTTGAGGTACGCGTGCCGCCGCCATCTTGCGAGCGTTTTAACATGGCGGCGGACGCGCTCCGGTGCCAATATTGGAAAAGTTCGGCCGAGCCACGGGTACCGGCCCACTGAGGTATTGCCTCACATATTCCGAGATTTATTGCAATTGTTTCACAACAACATTCATCGTTTATTTCATTGAATACATGATTTTTCCTACACAGAAGTTTTCTTGTTTGAAAACGCCGACTCCATTTAACTTTTGTACAAATTTGTTTGTCTAAACTCTGAGACAAAGTTAAAAATATAGATGAAATGTCACCAGAGATAACAATGAAGATCTTTATACCTGTATCAAGGCATTGATTAAAAGTTACATTGATGTTTTTTGTTTTTCCATTATTGAGATGGAAAATTATTTTATTTATAAGTTACTACTTAGAATTATGACTTCGACTTCGTTCTTCTTAATACTAATACGTCCTCTATTTAATTTTGTACCTAGTTCTTATATGAGTAAACCAATGTTTTACTTTTACACAACAATCTTATCCTTTATTATTAATATAAAAAATTAGTAGAAATGTTCAATAGTACGCTCAGTAGAAATATATTTAATATTTGATAGTAAAGGTTTTAATATTGCCTTTTTGTACAATGAAATACAAGAGAGAGATACCTAACTGAGCAGATTATTTGTTTATAAATGTTAACCACCGACAACTTTTGGAGTAGACGAGTGCTGGAGTGGAAGTCTTGGTAAACGTAGTGTGGGCCGCCAGCCCGGCTAGAAGGCGTGGCTATCGGCTTGGGCGTATCGCAGAAACAGGATGCATATAGCTAAAGAGCGGGTTATTTAGGTCATCATAAAAGGAAATATTTTATATAAAAAATTAATATATAACTATAATACTAAATAATAAAAAATAATATATATACTTGCGGCTCGTGGAATTCACTATGACGAATCTTAATATACCTAATTCGTTAAAAAATGACGGCGATGTGGTTCGCCACCCGTCACGTTTTGATTCCCACGAGGGCGAGAAGCGACGAACGAACGATCGGCGAGCCGTTTCGCTACAATGAATGTGAGAGAAAGGATGGATGAGTGTGAAGGAAGCAAGGAAGGTGTGTCGGGATCGTAGCGAATGGAGATTTGTGGTCTCTACGTAACCCTAAAGGAAGATAGGCGTGACTATATGTATGTATGTAATTATTGTTATATTTTCTTCTAGTGGTTTAAAAATAAATATTTTACACTACATATTAAAGTTTGGATTCCATGTCGTGTGTATATAAAACACTCGTAAGCTTGATTTTATATCGAGTGTATATAAAGTAAAAAATGAGAATGCGCCACTCGTTCCATAGCGTTATTTGCCTAACGAACTGTAACTTACATAAAATATTGCATTGACCGTTGTATACGGGAGAGATGAAATATAGTTGTATGGTCTTCGTAATTCATTTATATTTATTATAAATTCTATTTTGTTTTAAAAAAATATAATTAAAAATACGTTCCGGTATTCTCTCTCACCTGTTTCTTCCACATCATCTCAAACAAATTAAACGCGAGCTTGCATTTAAATATTATATATCCATATACACAGAGACAAAACACACACACGCAAGCATACACACGCATAGACTTGAACTCGAATATATACAGACATATAAATTTATTCTATATATATTGTGACGTAAATGGTATATTTTTATTTATATAATCTTTGTCAATACTGAAGAATTGTTTTATATAAAAAAAAATTCTTTAAAATTAATAAAAACGTAAAGTTATGTCTTTACGGTTTTAAGTATCATACAAGATTCTATTGTATAATACATCTATTAACTGAATTAAAAAGATTATGATCGTTTTGCCTTATCAAAAAAGAAAAGGTAAAAGTTATCCCCTTTATAAAACGTTGAAAAGTTGTACGAAAATTTCAAGTACATTATTTAAAATTAGCATTAAGAGCAATTGATATCTGTATAGCTTATCCCTTCGCACAAGACTCTATTCAATAACACATGTACCACTCTTAAGGGACCTCCACATCTCTTTGAATTCTTATATTAAGACCATAAAGAGCGGATCTCAATCAACTGGTCGTTCTTTCGCATACGGTTCACAAATTCTTAACATTTTAATTAAAACGCTGAAAATACCATCCATACTGTGCTCCATTGTTGTCTTGTTCTGACAGTGGTTTGATTTATGACGAGAGAGTGAGAAGGGTTGTTTGTGTATGTATCAACTACCAAATTAATAATATTTTTGCAAAATGAATTCTTCAGCAATAGGCTCTGCTGTTTCCCGTGCAGAGTTTAATTAAATAATTTATATTCGTTATTTATTGTGACTAAATGAGTAATTTTCGCACATTGCTAGCACGATTATTAACTATATCAATGACGATTCAATTTAAATTGTATATTCTAAAGTAATCTACTAATAGCGCATCTATTTCCTCTTTTTTATAATACTAAATGGCGAAGCTAATTATCCCTAATACGAGGATTCTTTAGAGGAATAGATGGCGTTGATAATATTTTTTGCCAATTGTACGAGCACTAGTACGAGATTCGACATCGAACAAGACACGCCTCTCATTTTTTCTCCTGCAAACGTCAACCGTCAACCGGCCTGTTCGCGAAAAGACAAAGATTAAAATATGTATTTTTTAAATACCGACGCAAACGATCTAGTGGATCAAAAATAGTATGTAGTCATCGCCAAGGCACCCATGGACATCTACAATGCGAAGAGCACAGCAGATGTGTTGCCCACTTTAATCTAAAAAAATGTTATGTGATAGGAATTACAAAGTGTAAACATGTCGTCTCATGGAAAGCAATCGATGCCACCCATAGACATTTCTACTCCATAGATATTGCAAAAAGGTTGCCGGACTTTGTAAAACATGTCTCCTTATTTCTTTAGGGTAATCTCATATCCATTCAGAAATACAGCTGAAATTAACTGGTTTCAGAGACTGCGTGGATAGAAGTAGCGAGAATACATGCCGTACTGGATTGCCACTCATCTAGATGGTTATGATGAAATTTTTCTCAGCGGAGAGTTCTGCGATAGAATTTTTAGTAATTAGGTAAGATTATATCGACCAATTACTCGAAGAACTATCCATGGCAAAAATAATAAATGGTGCTGAGGAAACGACAAAAAATTTAGTCATACGGTAAGACCTGGGTTATGGATGATTCGAACCGCCCTACCTTCTTCGCGGTCAAGAAGAACAAGAACAAATAATGAAGAGGGAAACATTAATAATATAATATTAAAAAAATAAAATAAGCCTACACATACTTATAAGGCCGGCAACGCTTCCGCGACTCCTGCGGTGTCGCAGTTATTTATGGGCGGCGTTGATTGCAATCTATCAGGCGACATGCTTGCTCGTTTGCCCTCCTATCCCATAAAAAAAATAAAAGTAAAATAATGTCTTAAGTACACAAGTTATATTAGATTTAGCAGACGACTTCTTCCAGTCTTCTCTATTTCATTAGCTTCGTCGTTTACATTTTGAACTTAAATTTACGTTTAGATCTTTTAAAAGACGAATTATATCGTATACGGGTCTCCGAAACTTTTTAGACGCTTAAAAAAGGAACAAAGAATAATAAACGAAGAGAATGTTCGTAAACTATCTTTTTTTCAGCACTGCTATCTGGATCGCCCAAGTTGGGCGGCTTCGCGATAATGTTTCAGAGATACGCGGATTTTGCGTGTAATGGATGTGGTATTTTATTCGCACTGTTTTCCCAGCTTACATACTAGATTGATTACGTGACTTCTAATCTGTTTGTGTGTTTCTTATCTTATTGTTAGTTTCCGGTGAACTAACAAGAATTGGTTTTTTTAAGGTACCTACCTTAGGTACAACTCATATCTTACGAATTTATTAAAAGTTCTACTATACCAATATTACGATGAATACTTTGTCAAGAATGGCATAATATTTGTCTAAAGCTGGCTCGCCCGGGGAAGTACCACACTTCCGCAGAAAACCAGCGTCTGAGTGGTAGCATACCTACCACGCTTCGGACGGTAAGCGACCGAGTTCCGGAGGCCCAACACCCTCCCCCCTTCCCACCTTAAAGGTGGGCAACGCTTCCGTACTACCTATGACACTGCAAATGTCTATGGGCGGCGTTGATTGCTTTCCATCAGGTGACACGCCTGCCCGTTTATCTTCATATCCCATAAAAAAAAATAATAGATTTTTCTGTGGGATAGGGAGATAACCGATACAATATTGGAACCTCCAAAAACAAGACCACACATTTCTCAAAGGTTGGCAGCAACGTTTCTGCAATGTTTGGGATATTGTGGTGCTGCTTTTCATCAAGCGACACGCATGTGTCCTCCCCCATATAAAGCACTAACTTAGCTGAATCAACCTTTATACAATAGAATGATTTATTTCTGAATGTGATTTGAGGAAAGTTCGGCTGTAGTCTCTTCGACACGACAACAGATACACGATTTACGTTCAAAGATCATTTTTTTGTTTGGTATAGTGAGCCATCGAGTATGAGTGGTTTTTGATAGTTTGCTAATTTTTTACAATACCATTCTTACTTTAGCAATAAAAAGTGGCATTCTCGATTCTAAGCGTTTTCGATACGAAGCATTCCTTCGGATGCGTTTTAAGATTATCCGTTACATGACATCAAAAGTAAAAAGTGAGAACAAAATGTTGTTACGAATTCTGATTATTAGGCGGACGATATATGGACTATTAAAAAAGCGATGCTTACAGACTAGGAAGCAAGATTTGTGTAGTCTTCTTTACATCCAAGTAAATTAAAAATCTAGCATTAATTTTTTGATATAGCTAAGCAGTTGCTACCTTACGTAAAAATAAACAAACTTAATATATTAATGCAATAAGAGCATGTATCAATTTCGTTATTAGTTGTATTTGTGTGGCCCATTAAGTGGATTATACGTCAACAGTAGGCCGGAAATTGCGTGACCAACACATAATGAAAATAAACAATAATTCGAAGCGTAGTAAGGAAAGATTGGATTTGCTTTTTATCTTTTTTTATAGTATAGGAAGGCAAACGAGCTGGTGTGTTATCTGATGGAAAGCAAACACCGCCGCCCATAGACTACCGCAGCGCCATAGGCAGTGCGGAAGCATTGCCGACCTTTAAGGAAAGTGCCACTATGGGAGTAGGAATGGGACGGGGAGGAGTAGGAGGGGAGAGGATGTTGGACGAAGCGCAGTAGTAGGTAAGCTACTACTCTGACACGTGTTTTCTGCGGGAGTGTGCGAGCCCGGGCGAGCCGGCCCATTCATGCTATAGACAAATATTATGCAATTCTTGACAAAGTATTCGTCTGCAGCGTGGTTCTACCAGTATATAATATCTTAAATAGTTCTATTAATTGGATATTAAAACTTATTTTATATAATTCATCAATAAACTCGTCACAATGCACTAATGAACAAAGTATTAATCAATATCAATATAGTCATAATGACGACCTAATTGCAGTTATGTACGTCAAATGCCAGTCCTGCTGAGGGACGATACTCCCACAGTAAATTTTTCAGTCACCACCCAGCCCTAAAGTCGGGGATGGATGATAGGTCTTAGGATTAGAATATAACCACATCTAGACTGTGAAGCCATCCAAGGACACCGAACCTGAGACAAAATGGTAGCCAATGATAGACGAGACGTCGCCCCCTAAACGGAACTCTAGGCAATAGTTCAGCCCCAAGTCCAATACCTACATTCTGTTCTTAGGTACAGAAGTGGCTTCTCATTTGACGAATTAATTGTAAAAAGCAAATAATAAAATGATTATAAATAATATAAGACATATTGAATAGATACATACATATAGGTACACTTGTTTTCCTAAGGGGCAGGCAGAGACCACAGATCTCCGTCTACTACGATCTCGCCATAATCTCCTTGCTTCCTCCACACTCATTACTTTTTCCATGCAAGCCCGCCAGTTAAGGATACTCTTGACCTGGCCTTTCCTAAAAACTTCGGCAATTTTAAGATGATATGTTTTCCTTGGTCTTTCCCGAACCTTCCACTACTATACCCCCACTACTCTACACCTACAACTTAAATTTCTAACAAACAGTCATCTTTCATCCATCCTACGTAGCCTACGTAGTAGTTTTTAACAGCCCCACTGCTGAACGAGAGAGGCCCATCTCTATTTCTGGAGGAACGGACATTAACTCACCACGCTTTTCCAATGCGGATGGGCGGTGTTACCAGACTCGGAATAAATATTTGTAGTCCATACATATATTTATTCCGATGCGGGGATCGAACCCGCGGCCACTGACTCCGCGGGCAGAGCGCCCCGCCACTGAACCAGTTGGTCGTCTTAACATATATAATGTTTGAATATTATTTATATTGTTAGGGAAAGTCGACCGACAATGTTGTTCCATTTACTTGATTATGTGTAACTAGTTGTAAAAATCAAATAATAAAATGATGTACAATATTATAAGACATATTTAATGTACGAATTTATGTCTAGACGCAGCGATGTCCCTGAGCTAATTTCGTAGCATAACTGTTATGTCGAGGGACCTCACGAAAGTATTCCAGAGCAACTGAAGAAATATAAAGAAGAGTAATTTTTTTCTTATACAGAGAAAAAGCTTGGACCACCAAGGTTAGTGAATCTCAAATATGGCAATGTTCTACACATATATGGTATAATATTATTATTATAAGTCTATATGGCATAGACTAAAATCTAATTCAAAGAAATTATCTTCACTTAGCTACGAATACGTCGAAATTTGAAAAATCCCCGAGGCGTAAATTGCACAGAATATACATATATTTAAGTATAATATATAATGATAATGATAATAAAAGTAAAATAAAATAATTTCTTTTGAAACGGTTGGTGGTTTAGGTTGATGGTTCATTTTTTTATGAAATAGGGATCTATGTCGTATCACAAATGCATTGCTGACCTTTGAAATATGAGTAGATTTGTTTTTTGAAGGCTCCTGTCACTTTACTAAATTCTTTTAGATCCGGGGCTGACAGCAAAGTAAGTTTTTATTTTGCGCCTTAATACTTTCATTACGATCCCAATTTGTTTAGAGATTGAAGCTAACTACTGCAAACTATCATCTTCGGGATGTTGGTTTTCCACGTAGGCAACAATCAATTTATTTAAAAAATAACTTATCTCTACTGTGCCTTAATATGAGCTTTGTTTCCTTTTCACATTCTTAATAGAGATAATAATAATTCATATATAATAATACTAGCTTTTGCCCGCGGCTTCGCTTGCGTGGAATTTGGTCAGCCACATTAAGTTTCGCGACAGATCAATTTAAATAAATATATATTTTTTTTACTTCATTTATGGTTCACAATTATGATCATAGTGGCTTCCACATAAAAGGTAGGTACATGTTGTCGTGGACTTTTATTTAGAACTATTCAAGACAAACAATCGTACGTACTACATCATCTTTGTGTAACTCCAGTGGTTTAGGCAGCGTACGCCAAGATAGCTCTCGGAGGCCAGATTTTTTTTCAACTTAACTGACATGTATCGTTATATTACGACCAAAATTACATAGAATCATTACACATTGTAGTCTATAGTTATTCCGATGTATAACCTATACCACTGTAAAGTTTCATCCAAATCCGTCCAGTAGTTTTTTCGTCAACTGACAGCGACGTGGTTCGCCACCCGTCACGTCCTGATTCTCACGAGGGCGAGAACCGGACCAATGGAGAGCCGTTTCGCTGCAATGAATGGTAGCGGATGGAGCTCTGTGGTCTCTGCCAACTGTGGATCGGCGAAGTTTTTTTGTGAAAGAGTAACAAACATACATCCATACTTACAAAATTTCGCATTTATAATATTAAAAGGATATATTTTTTCTCCAGTAAAATATCTTTCACTTGTCAGCTACAAGTGAAAGTATATTTTATGAGATATATTTTATCTCAAAGGCCGCTCGCAATTTGTAACATGGCCTTGCCTCTCAGAGGTGGCGTACTTACACACTTAACAAGTTAAGTGATCTGTTTTCCCCTAAACTACTTTATTTGTTTAGGCCACAGCAAATAGGTGCCCCGTTGGAACTTTCCTCGGGATCGCTTCAAATTGCGTCTACAACTCTTGTATTGTTTAATCATAAGAGCGTTGGGGAAAGCGTATATAATATTGTTGTTCTATTTACCTGGTTGTGTGTAACTTTGTACACTTCAAGGAATCTTTGTTTACATCATGAGCACTTTGGAATCTTATTCATTATAAACTCCTTTGCCAAAAAAAACGTACACCTTACAATCATTGGATTTTTTATGGATAATGTTAATATTTTAAATATGTCATTAGCTTAGATGACTAAAAATTTCTTTTTCAGAATTTTTTTAAACACTTAAATCCAAGAAATTAGTTTTAGTTGCCTTATAACTTTCTAACAATAAACCCGCGAAAAGTAAATAAAACGGGATTATTTTTAAAAAAACAATAGCTTCGAATTTGGAATTAACTTTTTTTCATACGGTTACGGTTTATTGCAGTTGGATCCGTTAGTAGTTTCATTTAATTTCCTATATATAAGTATCTATCTATACTTTTTAATATGATATAACTAACAGGTGCATACGTATGCTCCCAACGGTCAATATGAGAATAACACGATATTTTGTATACATCACAGTTCGTTAACCGAATAAAGCAATGGAACCATCGCTCGACTTCCATTTCATTTCGCATGAGCTCGATATAAAAAAATAATATGTAAATATTCCAAACATATACGACATGCATTCAAACGCTTTCAAATGCAATATAAAATATTTTGCCTTTAAGCTATGTTCAAGCAAAAAGACACAAATTTGAAATGCTTTCCAATTTATTTATTTTAAGGAATTAGAATTAAGAAATGTGTAGGCCTGTTTTTGAAGGTACCAGTGTTGTATCGGCCCAACGTTGGGCTGGTACAGATGGACGAGGCTAGAGTACCCAAATGCCTACTTGTCGGCAAACCGGATGGTCGTAGAAGCCACGGAAGGCCTAAGTGCAGATGGTTAGATGGAGTCGAGGCTGAGGAGCTAGAGGAAAAAAGCTAAATGAAGATCCGACTGAAGAAATTTATTGAACCAGGCTAAGGCCCACCCGCAGCTGTAATGTCTTGATGATGATGATGATGATGAGTGTTGTATCGGTTCGAATATACCACTGAAGGTAGCTGATTCCAAAGGGTACTGCGTGGAAGGAAGGTTCTGGAAAAACGCACCGTACTGGATCGCCTCTTATCCAGATGGTGGGGGTGAAACTTTTCCTCCTGGCGAGTTGTGCGTTAGTGGAATTCAGTATCCGGAAAATCGTTAAAAGATTGGTGGTAAAGATACCTAGAGATACGTGACCACTTTAAAAAAGATTATATTCCATAAAAAGCGTACAAGCAATAAGAAACATAAGTATCGGCACTTCGATATTCACTGACACTTATAGGATGGAGGACAGTCGAGGAGATGGGAGTGAAATCAGGGCGCGAGGCATCGCGGCCCTCTAGGGGGCACTCGGAGGTCTGCCGGCGGACGTGATGGATGCGATGATTACCTTAATTCTTTTTTTGCCACGACTTACATTCAAAGTTATTCTTTTTTATTTATCACGTTAAAGAGAGTTAAAGCCGAGGAGTATTTTTAACGTGCAGCTTTTATTTTACGCCCGAACTTATTTACAGTTTTATTTAAGGTTTCATGTATTTTTTTATTGAATTACGAACCATATTGTTACTTCTTATTATTGGTGCGATTTTTCAATAACTATTTTTTTATGGGACAGGAAGGCAAACGAGTAGGCGTGTCACCTGATGGAAAGCAATCGACGCCGCCCATAAACATCTGCAGCGCCATAGGCAGTGTGGAAGCGTTGCCAACCTTTGAGCAAAGTGACATTATGGGAGAGGGAGTGGGAGTGGAAGTGGGAGTGGGAGGGGAGTGGTAGGGGAGTAGAAGGGGAGTGGGAGGGAGTGGTAGGGGAGTGAGAGGGGGTGGGGAGTGGGAGGGGAGTGGGAGGGCGTGGGTGGGGAGGGGAGTGGGAGGGGAGGGTGTTGGGCCTCCGCAACTCCGGCCGCTCCACCGTACGAAGCGAGGTAGCTAAGCTACCACTCAGACGCCGGTTTTTTCTGCGGTTAACTATGCCGTTGCAGATGTCTGTGAGTGACGTTGATTGCCTTTATTTGTCACAAAGGTGATGAATATTTTTATCAAGGATATCCCTTACGGTATTTACGAGAGATTCTCGTGTTTAAGGTTATTTCTAATTAAAACTAATCTATCGTTGCCCCTCTGATGACAAACCATGATATGGTCTCAGTCACACCAGATGAGCTTTTGGATTATTATTCGCCGTTTTGAAACTGTTATGAAGTCTGTTCTCGATATTTAGCAATCATCTTCGTCGAAGCTGAATTCATGGAGTCGTAGATCGGGCTAAGTAACATACCTTGAAGCAGACCTAGCAATAGACACACACATGTTAAAGATGATATTTCTAATAGATATGTGAGGAGATTAGGGACCGGTTGAAAACACCGGTGAAAAAGTCATGAACCTTAAAGCCAACGTATTCGAATATATATTTATGTTGTGCAATGTTTGAACAAACGTTTGTAAAACAAAACAATAATGCTTATCATGCACATCTATCAAACATATTTTCGCTCGCTAAATTGTTTTCGCCGAGTTCATATTCCAACTGCGGCCCGTGTGAATATGATTAATTAAGAACAGTTTATTTATTCACGTTTTACGTACGAGCTCTGTTATTATTGAGCGCCATAAAAATGGCTACGGGGAAATTGGATGAATGGAATACGGGAAAAGCTTTTTGTGAGCATTGCGGAATTTTGTTATTCCTTAGTGATAATAAAGTGAATATGGCGAACAAATATTATGTGCGACATTTTTAGATTTAAGTCACTCATTTTTTTAACAGCCCATATATGACCTGAGCACGGGCCTCTCCATTTCTGGAGGAACTGACATTAAACTCACCACGTTTGTCGAATGCGGTTTGGCGGAGGCGGGGATCGAAACCGCGACCATTAACTCCTCGGGCGGAGGGCCCCGCCACTGAGCCAATTGGTCGTCACTCCTTTATTTACATTAAAAAATGATCAAAGATACCTAAGCTACGAACAGATTGCATGATTGTCTAACATAAGAGTAAATTACCTTTTTTATTGAAGGAAGCGAACAAGAAAGCGTATAGTCTGATAAAAACGATCAACGCTGCCCTTATATATCTGTAACACTATAGACATTGCAAAGACGTTACCGGCCTTTGAGAAATGTGAAGTTTGGTTTTTGAAGGTATGAGTGTTTTATTGATTCAGAAATATCGCTGAAATATTTTATTTCCTCAACAGAAGAAATTTACCCTTTTTTGTATTTAAACGAAAATATACATTGGCTAGCTTCTATTTTTATTAAATAACCAGGTTCCATTAAATGGAGATAGAACTCTAAGACAACCTATTTTTGTTTTCTTGTTATCTTTTAAAAAGTTATTAGTTTTGAAAAATATTTTTATATATTTTAAGACTAATATAACTTTGGCTAATATGTATGTAACATATTTTGTTACATCCTGCCATGGATAACAATGAACTTTTATAATCTGTATTATGGTAAATATTAAACCGATATACGCTATTAATATTATTCTTAATACAACTATCTTTTTCGTAACGCATTTTTACAATGGACAGGATTTTAAACTATTTTATACTTATATTTATGTATGTTCTTCTAACTGACCACCCTATTTTGTAGTGGTGTAATGTAAAATTAAAAAGTGTCGATGTAATTTTATTTTTTAAACTCTATAGGACATAATTAAGTACTACGGGTATATATTAATGTAAATGTGAAAGACATGTAATATCCACCATTTATTTAACAGCTTAAACCTCTGTTATCCGTTCGTGAATCGAACAATTTGGATAATTTAGTGCGCCATTATTATCAGCATGGGCAGATTAACTTTCATTTAAAATATATATACCCCAATGGCGTGTTAAAATGTGCTGGGGCCTTAAAGTACTTTGATATTTGTTTTGTGTTGGTGTTGAGATTTTTGTATAGACCCGTTATATTTTCCTTTTAAAATGCCTCGCCAACTAGCGCTTTCTTTCTTTGGTAGCCAATTCTTTTTTTTTCATTTTACCCTCGACCAACATTACTTTTGTGCGCTATTTTTCCTGTCATGATTATCCAACAACATTTAATACGTTATATTTTAAGAACTAAACACTATATATAACTATTTAGAAAAAGTAAATACGTAAATAAAACATAAAATTTCTAAAAATCTTGCTTACAATTATAGAAATAATACTCGCTAAGAAACAAACACTACATATATTCATTCGTGAGACAGCTATCATCCCTCAATGAAGACTGGAATGGGTGAAGGGAGATAATTATATTTTAGACTTTCGCATGCGGTTCCACTTCTCTCATTGATACTTTGATTTTTTTATTTTGATTTACACTGATTGATTGATTGGTAAAATAATACGAATTAAAACTACTACATAGATAAATAGAAATATGAAACGTATCTTTTTTTAAGGAATAATTTTTCGACATCAAACATTTAGGGTTGTATTTAATAAGGACCGTGAATAATGCATTTTTGTTTTTATTTTTCAAAAATAGTAGTAGTGCAGAGATCCGGAGGCCAAATTACGTTGCCCTTCTATTATTTCTTCTATTCTATTTCCATAAGTTCTTGCTAACCTGGGTCATATCATTAGATATGACAGGTACAAGTTGCTGCAACTGATCATGATGAGAAATATCGCAGGCAGAAGACATGCTGGTCAAAAAATAAAGTCTTGGCTACGTAATATCAGGGAGTGGACCGGGATAGCGAGTACTTCAGAACTGCTGCATCTCGCGATACAGGAGGCGAGTTGTGCTGAATCGGCTGCCAACCTTCGCAAGTCGGAGAGGCACTCTTAGAAGAAGAAGTTCTTTCTTGCTTTCAAATTCTTACTTTACGGTATCTGCATATATAAATGCATCCGGCATTTATAGTTCTCGTAGTATTTCAGATGTTTATGAGCAGCGGTGGTTAATTACCTTTACGTTAACCTGCTGGCATGTTTGTCTATTACTTCTATATACAAAAAAAAAATAGAAAACATTCACAAAATTTAATCAATTCAATGCAATCGGTGAGAAGTGGTCAGAGGATTATGGCCTATAATATGAAAGCAACGACGCGACTAGCCGTGTTCGCATACGGCCACCGCATCGTCGGAACAATATTAATTTAGTTAAAAGGGCACAAAAGAGACTCACACCCTCTATAGCAGAATAACATTACATGGGACGCGGCCCGAATAACGTTTCCGCACGGTAAGCGACCTTACAAAATTAACTGTGGGCTACGAAACGCGGTCACAGTGGAGACGACCTACTTGCAAGCGACAGTTTTTAGTTTTTGATATATCGAAACAATAAATTCATCGAAAAGGTTTGGGTCACATACATTATATCTTACGTTTTTCTTTTCAATGTTTTTTTATCAGTGATATAATATAAATTTCAATTTTGTACGTTAATATCGAAAATATAACCTAAGACAATGGGCTTAGATTTCCGCAGAGTTTTTATCTCGATACATGTCGAGAGAATACAGTAAACAAAGATAATTTATTCCGTGACTGGGTGCCTCGTCACTTGGTTAAGTGTGGTGAGTTAATGTCCCAGAATGAGAGAGACCTGATTCAAATTCTTTATTTCTTTACCTTTGTTAGGTGATTTTGTATTGATATTTTTGTGAATGGAACGGAAAAAGCGGCGAAAGACACTTTCCGAGCGAAATTCTCTTATTTGTTTCTAATTGAGACATAAATTGTGTAAAGTGGGTTATAGCCCCATACTTTTACATTTAGAGGTAGTTCCATAGACAACTAACAAAAAGGTTATTTAAAATTAATGAATTAATTAGAAGCTGACCTACGCGAACATCAAGCCAGCAATTGGCAAGAATTAGCTCAGGACAGGGAAAGATGAAAGACTCTCATTTTGGAGGCCAAGATCCACTTCGGGACACTGAGCGGAGTAAGTAAAATTAATAAAAGAAGAAGGAAAAATGTATGTTGAGTAATGGACTTGATTTAATATAATAGTTAAATACGAACGTTTCGTGGCCACAAAATCTTCGTTCATACAAAAGTGAACAGGTTTTTGTGTATAACGTTATATTAAGTGACATTCAAATTTGATTAGGTCGATCCAGATTATGTGTCAGGGGATTTAATAGACCCCAAAATTGATGGCCTGGCTCTAGTTAAATTCACTTGGAGTTAGAATATTAAAAGAGAAACAAAATAAATAAAAAAGTTTGGTAATATTGGCGTCTGGAAAGTCAAGCAAATAGTTTTTAGGTATGAAACTTATAAAATGGGTTTGACTAAGACTCAAACAATGAAACAGTTAAAATAAAAGGGTTGGCAGCCCAGAGTTCAAGTAGTAAGTAAATAAAAGTGATTTTCTGTTTAACTTTTCAAGAACCTCTGTTTATGGAGATATCTCTTCGACTCTGGTTTTATTACAAACATTTTCTTGATTCTAATGAATTCCTTGCAACAAAGTTTGTACACTGAAAATTCCATTGGATAACGGTGTAACCAGTCACATGAAATTTATAAAACCATGGGCATGATTTGGAAAGAAATGCAAACATTGGTTAGGTAAACAGATCATTGTTTTATTACTCGGGAGAGGTCGTCTATTATTATCAATATTTATTCTTAAAAAAGACTATTAATGTTTTCATAATAATTCTTGTTAAAAACTACAACTAAAGTAATCATGCTAAGGAAATAGTTCACATCAATAGTACAATGGAGGATATGTACTTACGGCCTCAGATCGTAAAACCTATTCTTCCCAATTGATTTATTTCTATTTGTTAGTATTATACAATAGTTTTGTTTAACTTGACATATATTTCGATACCACAGAATAGTGGTGCATGGAAATAAATTATCTAGATGATAGAGATGAAACTAATGTCTTTTAGAGACAATGGATATGCACGAATGATATCCAGGAACTCGAAAACTAATATTTGCCTAATAACCTGAGTGTTAATATTTATGTAATAATCTTAATAAAAACGGTTTGCCGTGCCAAAGGATGCGTGGCTAGGGACGACCTTAGGGGCAAGCGTGTCGACCATCCCGGGATCGGGCTCCACCGGGTACTATAGTGCCTTACCTCAGCATGCAGCGCTCTACTGGGACTGACCTCCATCCTCCCTTGCGGTTCGTGGGATTCAATATGACGAATTTTAATATTATTCAATATTTTTTTATTATATTATTATAATTAGGTAAATTCGTTAAAAAATGACGGCGACGTGGTCCGTCACGTCCTGATTCCCACGAGGGCGTGAAGCGACGAACGGAGAGCCGTTTCGCTACGATAAATGTGAGAGGAAGGATGGATGAATGTGAAGGAAGCATGGAAGGTGTGTCGGGATCGTAGCGGATGGAAATCTATGGTCTCTGCCTAACCCTACAGGGAGACAGGCGTAACGATATGTATGTATGTATGTACAATTTATAAAAAGCGTTTTCGGATGTACACACAACTCGAACTTTCCCTGCTTTAACAGATTTCATAAACAGAAAACCCTATATAATGAGAAAACTTGCACCTTGCAACTGCTGTGTTCCCACGTGAATACGACGAAGGGGCATTTAAGAGACGAGCGTATGTATTCGAAAAAGGTCGGCAAAGTAACTGAGACGCCTCCGGCGTTGCCACCATCACTTATCACCAGCTGCTATAAAATATAATTCCTGTTTATTAGATCTATATAAGCTGACAAAATGTCCCAATCAGGGTAAGACACGTAGAAAATATACATTACAAGAATGAGCTGAAGCACATTTTCGCCAATGTAAACACAGCGGCTTTCTTTCCAACACTACGGCGTGGGCAAATGTTTCACGGCATGCTTCTGTACATCGTTAGTGATGGAAGCTTATCTTCATCGATATAATAATGCAAGTAATTAAAATGCTGTACTGACTGACTACTGTATGCTGATTTATAAAGTCAATATCAACTTATAATGTTGAAGATAAAATAATTATCACAATATATATGATGGTTATATGTTGTGATAATTATTTTAAATTCTATATAAATTGATGAAGTAAAGTCAATGTAAATTGGTATTGACTTTACAAATCCTTTTTTATGAGAGAGTTAGGCAAACGAGCAGGCAGATTACTTGATGATGTGAAGTAACTACCCACCCAAGCTATCCATGGATATTTTCATTCATTTGAATGAATTGCCGTTGCCTATTTTAGAGTAAGATAGAAATATTTGTCTTCAGCATGATTTTAATGGCATTAGAAGCCTATTTAAGAGAAGAAAATTCTTCTTTTATTTTCGCACCCCATATATGTCTCACTGCGGGTCTATGTGTTTTTTCATTTCGGGAAGGGAAGGATTATAAACCACAACGCTTCCGCAAGGAAAAATGGCAGATAATCGGGACTCGGAATAAATATCTGTATCCCATAAAAATGTGTATTTGTATTAATCTGGAAATCGAAATCACGGCCATTCTGAGCGGTAGTTTAACCACTAAACCAAAAGAATTGAATAATTCTCCAAACTATTTCAGCCGCGAAGCTACCGTTTTATCGATATTTGTTTCATTAAAGCCAGCTCATCACTTGTCTGTAAGTTATAAAATGGCGACTGTAGGCCGTGGGGAGTGAGGGGTGTTTTTAAGTCGTCTTGCCTCCAGCTAAACATACGCCGAAAATCTTTATAAATTCAAACGAGATAGCGCTATCGGGCACCTCTGGAGCTGGGATGAAACAAAAAAGGTGCATTCATGTTTGCTCTGCGGTGGTGGTAGATACAGCACGTTCTCGCTGCTTCAGACTGTGCGGTTAGGTGTTTCTTAATTTTTGCGAATTGGAGTGGAGTGGAAAAAACAAATAACTAAGAGTATCTTAAGAAGCCATTAATAAATTTGCATGTTTTGAATAAAATTATAAGTGCTGAAAATTGTGTATATAAGCTAACATAGAACGTCAAAAGTTAAGATTATTTTTACATATTATAACAAAGTATTATAAGTTATTATATGATTTTTCATATCAATAATGGATTTAAAGTAATGCTTCATATTTCTCGTCAGCTATCTACGGCTGTCCACTGCTGGATCAGATCTCCCCCAAGATGTATTATCAAGCTCGATATTCGGCTTCACGCATCCAGTTTCTACAAGTCGGCATTTAATGACCATCGTTCAATACTATATGTGTCGAGTCGTGGTCTCCAATTTAACACTCCTGTCTGACTCTATTAATTATGTTTATTATTACCTCACTCACTTACTTATTGTTATAAGTTGATTCTTTTAGATTTTATTTCTTTTAGATATTATTATTTTATATTTTATATAGATTTTTTAGATGATTTTTAGAAATATTACTAGGCATGTAAAATTTTAAATAGGCAAATAATTTGCTAAAATTGTATAATCTGTTTGACGAGATGGGGTGTTAATAACTAAGTAACTACCACAGTCGCTTAGTAATTGACATAATACTTAACATTAATAACTATTCCCGATTTTATTACATCGATATTGTTACAGTTATTTATGGACTTGTACCTGCCTTTAAGATTTAAAAGTTCGTATATCATCATTTAAATGAAACGTTTTGAACTTTCATTTCGATTCGAGTTGAATACCTCGGTAAGGCTTCACATAAATGCTAACGACGTTCTAAGATGTACTTATGTTCAAGAACTAAAGACGGTTTACTTCAGAGATTAAGCCCTCAATCTCCACTAGTAAATAAAGACTAGTTTCTTTTTTTGGGTTAATTACCGTCGCTTTTTTTGGGTTAATTAATATCACACGATTTTAATTGTTTTAAATATATACTACATCTGAGATAGAACTTTCAAAACTATTCACACCGGAGATAAATGGTCTACCAATAAGCAAAGATATCGGTCAAAGGTGTCCTAAGAGCTTTGAGAAAGGCTAAGATCAAAGTTTATCTGGTGGATATATTTTAGAAATCCGCTGGAAAACTATAGTCACCGACGAAGCTCTGACTGAGCGAAAATATCGGTGTGGTTGGAGTATAATATTTTTTAAGATGGTTAAATCAAATCGAAAAGTAGGTGGTGAGAATTTCTTTTCAATAGCAGAAGGTACTACGCACAGCTAAGTATGATGTCTGAATTGGCTAAATGAAGGCGCTTGCATCTCCAATAATATCGGTTGTCTACTTATTGATGTTTGCAAATTTAAAAAAAATATTAAAAAAAAAAATACATCTTACCTTGCACCAACTAAGAGGTAGTTTCCATCTCTTAATAACAATCTGAAGTGGTCTGTGTGTGTGTCGTTTCCCAGGAACTTGTGTGTGTCGTCGACTCCTGTAACAAAAACGCCATTTTTGAAAATCTAAAATTTCAAAATACATTTTCGATCGTTTTTTTTCAATTCCTACTATTAGTTCGCACTCTTTCTATATATTTCTATATATCTTATTCACATTTTCAATCGTGTTAATAAAATACTTTTTATTCATCCACTCAAGTTCAAATACATTTTTAGACTCGTAGTGAATGACACTTGATGTTAATACAGTTTAGTCAAATATTAATTCATTAATTAAATTTAGTTACAATAATTAGTTTTAGTTTTGTAAGGGAGAAAAATTCTCTTTTATAAGATATTTAGCTGGATGTTAATTTAGGAATAAATATCGTCAGTGGCGAAGCGTGTAGATCGCTGGAAAAAAGGAGGAATTAATTGACTTTAGATTTTTTTATACAACTTGTTTTAATTAATATTACTCGGCTTTTGTATATCATGGTGTGCATAGTACTACGAAGAAATTTATTGGCTCAGATGCCACGCTTCCACTCTAGGAACCACTAGCCACGAGATCGAATACCACATCGGGATAAATATACATATACATCAAGCTATTTAGTTCGAGACTGGATTGATGGAGTCAAGCTACCGTGGAAAAGCGTGATGCGATAATGTTCATCCTCCAGAAATTAGAAAGCCTCGTGCCCAACACTGGGACACGTGTGGTTTGAGCAAAACAAACGGGTAAATTTGATGTATATACTGTAGTTTCAGTTCAAAGAATTTCCGTGCACGCGTTCCATCAATTATGTTAAAAGCAGTACGTAAAAGTTTCTATTTTATCTTATTAGTATTTTGTTACGTTATCCAGCGGACCTGAGGAGAATTTGCATTTCCATTAGGCAGTCAGTAACAATTTGCTACGCTCACTCGTCTGAGTGAGGTGAACGCGATACCTTTACGTGTTGTATTAGATATAAACCGTTTACAAAGAGAGCGTGGAGTGGGTTTAACGAAAAATGTACATCGATATGGAATACAAACTTTGGTATTACTGATAGAAAAACCATTTCAATTAGTATGGCGTATGTGGTAGGGCTACAGGTGAACTTCTATATATATATATATATATATAATTTTTTGAAAAAGCTTTGTTATATCTTAGGGTGTTTTATGGGATAGGGAGGCGAACGAGTACGCGTAATATCACCTGGCAGAAAGCAATCAAAGCCGCATATAAACATCAGCAACAGTATAGGCATCACAAATGCGTTGCGGCATTTAGAACAACTACACTCTGGTAAAAATCCCATTTTTAAGCAGTAACTAATGATCGTTATAGCATATTAACCTATAGAAACTGGATTCCCAACCTTTTTTTTTACTTTACTTTATAGTTTTATCTCCCATTGTTCACACTGGCAGGCAAAGAATCTGCAATGGCTTTGGTGTTGCAGATGTTCATGGTTGTTGGTGATTTGTTATCATTAGGTGACACTCCTGCACACGACACGTGTTTCGTCTCAACACGAGGCATCATCAGGTATAGTTGACTATACGGAAGACAACTGTCAAGTGACTAAACGGCCGTTTTTTCGGTAAGATTTAGTTTACCGTAAATACACATCATTTTTGTATGTTTCTTTGCTTGTCGCGGATCTTAGCTGAGTAAACATTCTGATCATTCATATGGCATTTAACCTGTCTATCGACGTAGAATAATATTATTATTAATAATAATAAACAATATTCCCATTTGGATATTTTAAGAATCCTTAAACTCTACTTGCGTCCATTGAAGCTGGGCGGCATTTTGGATTAACGCCAATTATGTCACTTAGAGAGTAAAGTGCTGATGAGCCACGTTCGATATTGTTACTAAGCTACATTTTAAATTTTATGACAAATGATATATACTCGTATAAGTGAATCTTTCCTATATTTTTATAATAGCAAAACATTCATAGACTTTTCGTAGCAAGGCGTAGACGTAGACATTTCGTAGCACTCGTAACCCTTTCATAGCGAAAAAAAATAATTATCAACTTGAACCACAGTTCGTTTCATTGATAAAATTAGACAAAGATAATCCGAATCAACTTTTACTAAACACGCTTTCAACCAAAGTTAGGTAGATAACAGAGAATAAAAATTATTTTATAGCATTTTTATGACAGGCAGGTAAGATGAAAAAGTTGAGAAAAGATTTAATTTATAGCTCGTAAAAGTCTAAAACTTAAAATTATTTTACAGTTAGGTTTTAAAGAAGAATTTTAATTATTAAAGAAGAGGACAAACACTAGGGTTGGGCTTCGAACTAGCTATAGGTTACAACACGGATGCGAAATACTTGGCAAATCAATAAATGAGTGGAAACTTTTGCCATATATGTTTTATGTATTATATTTGATTATGGCTATTAACTCTGTTTATTAATGATTTTTTTCTATCATCCTGACGATAATCAATCCACATCAAATTATATTTTTAGTACTGTGTTCACCCTACGATTGTTTGAAAAAAATCGCTATTAGCGATAAGACCGTCATTTGTATATAAACATGTCATGTCATCAATAATTGTATAACTTTGTTTTTGGTATATAATAAAGAAAATATCTATCTATACTTTTTAATATTATTTATAATACAATACATATTGGGCATTGTGGAGGGATGTCAAATTTCTCAGAATCTTCTATCGCCTTTACCGTGGGCAGTGCTCCGAGGAATTATTCAGAATAATTCTTGCCGCTGAATTCCAATACCGCATAACTCACCAAAAAGAAAAAAAATATCCCCACCACCATGGGATGAGTGGCGATCTAATACGCTGCGATTTTCCTGATACTTCATTTAACGCACCACCACTCTTTGGAACCAGCTACCTACAACGAAATTTACGAACCGATACGACATCTGAACCTTCACAATACAAGCCTAGTCTTATCTCAAACGCCGACAATGTATTTGCAATGCTTATGGTGTTACAGATGTTTATAGATGGCGTTGATTCGTTCCATTAGGCGACAAGATTACTCGTATGCCTTCCTAACACATAAAAAAAACATATGGGGATGTATAAATATTTTGTTGCAGTTCATATTAATATAATTTTGTGGAAATAAAAAGATTTGTATTTATTCGTATAAAAAGTGTGCATTCAACGATGAAACGGGGCATCATGACAAGAAAGCAAATGAAAGACGCATTTAGCAGGAAATGAATGAATTCCCGCACAATATGCACGTTCATGCTGGCCCGACGTGACCTCAAAACGGAGTCAGGCCGCTTGCCTATTTTAAGAGCACCTTCGCCTTTTTACACACACGCCACACTGACAACGAAGCAAAACGAAATTAAGTTTCTTTTTTTTATATGGGATAGGAGAGAAAACGAACAAGCGTGCCGCCTGATGGAAAGCAAACAACGCCGCCCATAGACAACCGCTACATCGCAGGAGTCACGGAAGCGTTGCCGGCCTCTTAGGCATGTGTAGGCTTGTTTTTTGAAGGTGCCAATGTCGTATCGGTTCGGAAAGATCACCGAAGGTAGCTGGTTCTACAGAGTGGTGGTGCGTGAAAAGAAGTTTCGAGAGAAACGCACCGTAGTAGATCGCCACTCATTCACATAGTGGGGATGAAACTTATCTTTACGGCGAGTTGTGCGGTTTTGGAATTCGGCGACGGGAATTATTCAAAACAATTTCTCGGAGCACTCCTCGTGATAAAAGCGGTAAAAAATGCTGAGAGATGAGATATCTCTCCGCAGGGCTAGATAATCAAGCCGATTGGTGAGATCTTGGTCATCGACGATTTGGATCGCACAACTTTGTATGCGGTTAAGTGGAAGAAGTCGTTTCATAAATGCAGGTACCGCGTCTTTTCATATATGCTTCGAACCATGCACTTCAGAAATTAACTACTCCAGCGATGCGATCTATGCAAAAGTTGAAAAATGCGAAGTTGGCAAAGCGTAATGCCACAATACATCTGGTGTTGTCCTTCGTTCTTAGCTCTCACAATGGGGCGACATGAGAGAAACTAACATAGCTCAGTTTCTTTCGGTCTCGGTGTGGCTTGCGCTTTACACTGCTGTATTTATCGACGGCTCATATACCCGAACGGATAATAACGCTGTCAAGCTATTCCACAGCAGCCATCTACGTAAGATGAAAGGGCTCAGTTATGCGTAAAACAATATTCATAAAAAGCTACGACACTTACTGTTTGTAAGGCATAAAACTCAAGTGAGAATAAGACAAGTGAATGGCTTCGACGGCACGTACGATAAAATCAGTGAATGTTCAAAGGGACATTTTATACCGATGGATGGATTCATGACTTTATTCAAGGAAATCTCTATTTCAGCTACCGGGATTACGGCTGAGAAATTCTACGAGCAAATGGCATAATATTCTGCAGATGCAGTTTTCAGTATCGCTAATTCAAATACTACAAACCCAGTTTTGAGGTTTATTTTTGTCTCATCAAGTGCCTTATTGATAAAAATATAAAACATATAATATTTCACTCAAACGTATATATATACTTACATGTGCAATGTTAAACGGATTGCAAATAAAAACATTAATTTATTAAACATACACACATAATATAGTTTCGAGCGGTCAAATAGAGCATAACATAGCATTCATCATTATGAGCGTATCGTATATTATTTGAATAATATATCAATGTACTATATTTTTTTATTTGCCGTCACCACCAACATATTGCCTGCTGTAATTCACTAATGGAATGGTCTTCTGGGGAGGAGAAAATTGCCTTGGGAGGCATACTACATAGCAAAGACCTTTAGCTACACGCAACCAGTTTCAGTCAGCCTTCTGCGCAGGTCTTGCTTCCATTAAACTACCTATCCTACACCACATTTGTCAAGACGCGGTCTCCACTCCGCTATATTTCTATTACAACAAATGTCGGTTCTCCGATAAAGGTGATCACCCCATTGGTAAATTAGTTGGATAACTCTAGTATGCGGTATACTTCAATAAATATATAAATATACAAAAATGTTGCAAAAGAATGACTTATACGGAACTCGAACCTTAATCATAATTTGAAAGGGATAGAAAAACGATTCACAAATATATAACGCAAGGAAAATATACTTTGAAGAATTATTGCTAGTATATCAAGAACGAAAGAAAGAATTTTTTTACATTTTACATTAATTCAAACTTGTTTTCTCAATGATGTCTATTATAACAATAATTTAAATATACGTCTATAAATTATTTTGATATACTTAAATCAATCTCTCTGTAATTAAGGCTTGTTAATTGGTTGCCATGGGTTGTTGACTCGTTGTCATGGCAACCAATAAACATTGAACTCTTTAAGGAATAGGAAGGTAGAAGCAGACGTGTCACCTTATGGAAAGCAATCAACTTGTCCATAGACAACCGTTGTGCCATAGGCATTGTAGAAGTGTTGCCAGCTTTGTTTTATGAAACGTTGCCATGTGGTCGGTTCCGAAACACTTCCGAATGTAGCTGGTTCCACAGGGTGGTGGTGGGGTGAAAATTTAAAGGTAACCCTGGTAGGTTTTACATTTTGAACAATCATTAACTTTATAATAGGTACTCAACGTTGATGCGTTTGACGCATAGCTTCTTTGTTTGAAGATTGTAAAAATAATTTTTACAATGTATCTTTTCAATAAAACAATGTGAAAGATCCTATACTGTAAGTTTTATTAAAAATATTCTTTGCTCAGCCATAAAGTTAGTTAAAATAAAAAGCACTGTATTGCACAATATCTTTAATTACTTTTGAATTAACACGAGTGTTTAACCAAGATACCTTGGGAGCAGTTTGAGTTTAACGTAAAGGGAAGAATACGTTATTTTTAGCGTGATAAAGTTTAGAATACCTCAACGAATCGTGGGTAAAGGCTATAAAATACGATGAGGGATAAAGCTAAATATGTTTCCGCTAATGGAGCTCAGAGGTATCATTAGAAGTATAATTGGTGTTGGGTCAATTAAGTGTACAGTGCGCTCGGTGTAACCACAATCGGCTGTTACTGTAAATGAATACAGGTGTGTTATTGTAAACAAATGTGCTGGATATTTGAGATGTTAACAATAATGACCATTCTAATTGCGTTAATAACGTTAAAACCAGGCTGTAAATATTTTTAACTAGCTGTTATGATCGGCGTTTTCAGGGTTACATTTTTTCCTTTTTTTTTTAATGGAGGTTAATTCAAAATAATTTCATGTAATCTATTATCTTGCTAATGTGTCAATTTCAATGATCTGTACAAAAAATGTTGCTATGGAACACTATGTTCTTTACCAACATGTAAGTGCCAATAATAACTAAACCGATTTTCATTGTATTCCGATGAACGATGCGTGAATAAGGGACGAACACACACATACGCACACGTTTATTGTCTTATATAAATATGAATGTGTGTGTACATTCATATTTATATAAGACAACAAACTCTGATAATTATAACACGTATGTCTTTGTAGAGGCTTTTATTCAGAGCCCATTTATGGGGTTTCACATGGGATCTAGGCATATCTGGAGGAACAGACGTTAACTCACCACGTTTATCCCAAGTGCATTTGAGGTGCACCCAGGCTCGGAATAAATACCCTGTAGAGCATACAAATATTTATACTGATGCAGTAATCAAACCCGCAATCGTTGACTCCGAAAGCGGTAACCTGACCACTGAGCCAATTAAGTTGTGATGAAAAGGTTTGCCTGTAGTTAAATGATTCACACAAGATATCTCTCTCTCCCTGAGTCCTAAGTCTCCCTAGTGGGGCATAGGGCAGGCACGACGTTTCTGCATCTCGACCTGTCGGAGGCCATACGCTTTACTTCGCTTCAGAATAGGCCCATCTTCTGCACTTCGGCTGTTATAGTACGCCGCCAAGTTTGTTTGTTTGGGGATATGACTAGCGTGGTGCCGGAGAGTATGCCCTATCCATTTACATCTATCCATCACACAAGATATACAGAACAGATGTAAATGTGAATATGAAGCCTTGACACAATTTGTTGATTATATAAGCTTTAATTCGATTCGTGCAGCTATAGCGAATGTTTGAGACCCAAAGATCTTGCAGTAACGATGCCCATTACCAACTGAATGGGCCTCGCGGGACCAGGTGTCGGGATTTAAGTACGCGAGTGTATTGCATGGAGCGCGGAAATTAAACTTCACTCGAGACATTAAAATATATTCTTAGCAATACACAAAACTTCGCAGTTTTTTTTCTATAAGACGTTAATTCCATCCATAATTGAATCGCTTAGGATGTAGCCATTTTCATTTTCTCCGTCCTAAAGCTAGTCTCCTTGTTATTTTATTTTAATTAAATTTATTATTTGGCCAGTAAAGTTATTTATCTAAAATATATTGCGCTGCTAATATATAGCGCTCTATTGGAGCACCTGGCGCTCGTTTTCAGAAAGAATCTACGTGGTCAGATCGCATATACACACACCCTTGTGTATATATATTCATATACACATACAATAACCACCGTAACTGAGAGACAATGTTCCTGTCTGCATACTTAAAAGTAGGTATTTCTTGGCACCTATGATATTAAAAATAAAGTTGCAATGACCAGCCAAATGGTCGATCATATTTACTTCCCGTTCTGTTCTTATTGTACTATAATATTTGCCGTTTCTCTTTAATCCTGTTCAATACTTTTCTTGTTGTTCGTACATTACGACTTTGAGTATCTCGCCAATTCGATTTCCTTTGGAAATGGGAAGACTCCACAATGTTGGACGTGGGACATGCATCCCCTTCGGTCGTACATGTAAATGGCCCGTAAAAATCTTTTATATACAAAATAATAATTATTTATTTATTTCATATTGCGCTGTTATTACATTTATAAAGTATTGTTTAGATTGATATATTATAATGATTATTCGATCAACTGACCTTATATTTGCAAATTTTAGTCTCGGATAATTTAAGAGATTACGATTATATGAAGTATCGAATATCAGACGATACTTCCGATATATTATTATAATTCCAAAATCGATAAGCTGTTCTGCAAATTATCGAATAAATATAAATAGGTATGTACTAATGAAAGGAAAAGTAAAGTAAAACAAACAAAACATTTTACGCTTGAAACGTAAGGCAGTTAGTATGATTTACTAGCACGATATTTTATACCCGTTCGATTTCATGAGAACACACTGGCGGATAACAATCATCATTTTTATAATCCACAAAAGAAACCGAGAGCCAACTCCACAGATATTTATAGTAGAGAAAACGATATAATCTGTTAGCAAAACGAAGTTGGCGCTGACAAAAAACCTTTGCGAAAGTTGTCTCAGTCGGGATCTGCGGCTTACGCAAGTTTTCAATCCACAGAGTCGATTGATAACAGAGATGACTTATAAGGCTTTATACTGCGCCATGCTGCTCCGACGTCATTATTTTTAGCTTTTATACAATATTTGCTAGCTTTTATGTGCAGGTACGAGTATATATATAATGTTAATCGAAAAACAGTTTATATTTTTTCTCTGTTTGTCTAAATATATATTATATTATATTAATAATATGTGCAAAAATAATGCACATTACACTCATACATATAAAAAAATGGCATCCAGCATGCATTGCTGCCGTCTTGCTCTATCAGAGCTTTGCCTTTTCAGCTGGTATTTAATCGTGATTTCAATGTGTCACTACTACAAGCTTAATGTAGGAGAAAATACAGGTCATTGTAACAATGACATTGTTTGTTCTGTGAGGTTCCATTACCCCATTACTTCTCGCAGATGTCATATGAGGTATCTATTGAACGAATTCCAGTAGATTAGCAGGAGCGTCTACACGAAAATTAAAAGTAATTCTGAATCCGCTCGCCAGGGGAGAGGCTGAATGCTCTTCAGTTTTCAGGAAGTCCAATGCCCAGCAGGTTTGAAATTTCTCTAAAATATTCGTAATTTTCATCTAAAATATCAATAAATTTTCAGTATATATTTTATTATATTATTTAATGTGACGCTCTCTTAATAGCCGGTTTAAAATATCCATAATTGATGCGTGAGCATGCATTGATTGTATATTAAATAGCTCATTTATTGTAATATATTTCTATGGGAAGAACTCACATTTTTTGACATGGGTCATTTAGCAATTTTTTAAGTAAATCAGCGATCATAGAGATCTAAAAGTAAGTAATCAATACCGCAAATTAACATCTACATTAAGGTACATAGATAATGATGCAGGTGCGCTTTCTACTTTTAAAATTAGAAAAAAGGTAAAGGTCAACGATAAACGATGTCAGAACTAGCAGCACTCAGAAGCATCAGTGCATTGTTACGGCTATAATATGTGATCACTATTTTCACAATAAATTTTATTTAACAACCCAATTAGGGCACGTAATTATTATTCGGAATGTAGTACATAATAAATATTATTACATGTCATAATATTAAATGTCGAACGAAGTTTACACAGATAAAACAATTTTGAGGTATCGATAAATTATTCGACCGTAGAAACAATGGACAATGGATATTTAATCAGATTATGAATTTAAATTATCGACGGGTATTTCAAAATGATGGTTCATTTAGTGAATTGAAATCTTCAGCGATGTGAACAATATCGTTAAAACAATAAGAAGAGTAAAATAACAGTCGTTTATATAACTTGTTATCTCTCAGTTGCTTGTCAAGTATTATTGTATAATATAAAGTTAAATGAATGAATTTAGATGTATGGCTTTATAAAGATGTTGCTATTCATTATAACAATGAAATTATACTCTATGAACAAATTTCGTGCAAATAGATTTTATTTAAAGTAACTAATATGGATGACTTTTCTCGCCAACGTACATCAGTGACGTTAGATTTTTATTTTCATAATCTTATATTGGTGGCGTTTTATACAATATAGTTCAATTAAGATCTATAAGTGAAGTGATATGAAATAAATGTATGTATCGTGATTTTTATGTTGATTGAAAAAGTCCATAGAAGGTTTTGGTAGAATAGCCACCATTTTATAAAGTGTAACGTGACAAGCTGATTAGACATTTCAAGAGATTTGATATTATTTCATTGATCATTGATTGATTGATTGACACATTGATGGCATAATATTTTAACTATTGGCCATTAAAGAAAAGAAAAGAAAAAGTAATATAGATATTAATTATGTACATATTTACTCTTATTTATTTAGAAATATACTGCAAGTACATATATTGTATATACATATATGTACTTGCAGTATATATATCGTATTAGTTTAAAACAAATACCCCACTTTTAGTTTATCTAAAGCTTTATTTTATTTAAAAAAAATAGTTTCTAAAATATGTGCGTGTATATGTTTTCATACAAATTTAGAAATATTGTTTCATATAATTACAAGCGCGTGGACAATGTGTGCATGTGGACAAATCATTGAACCACAGTGTGCTGCTGTTTCGAAGAGATCATTTATCCCTTTTACTTTTAAAAAGGTCCTTGATCTCCGTCATATGTTTGAGCCGTTTAGTTCAACGTTAGCAGATCTTTTTTCATAATAAATATAAAAAATAAAATTTAAAAGTTTTGTCAGTTTACCTGCGGCTTACACAAGTTTTCAATCCACAGTCTCGATTGATAACAGATATGATTTAAAAGGCTATATATATTGATGAATCACATAATTAAAAAAAAATTAAGAAGTTTCTGAAATAAAAAGTTGTACAACAATCTTTGATTCCTTTAACTTGAACATTTTACACAAGAAAAAGAACATACAAAGCAACGTGAAAACACTAACAGGTAATATTATATAAAGCAAACAGCACAACATGGGAAATGCATAATATAATCCATACGGAATAAGATTTTCTCTTTGATTTCAGCTCCTTTGTTTCCCATATGAAATCATTGTTTCAAGTAACAAAGGTAGTTTTACTTTATCTCTTAAATCTTGTTACATGAGCGAGGAATTCTTTCAAATAGCTGTATTAGTGACCAAAGTAATTGTTAGACGGTAAAAAGCTTTTAGTTCTAATTAAAATTGAAATTACTTATTATCTTTAATAAATCACTTGGTGAACTTATCGTTTTTGGCTTGGCTTACGTGTATTTATTGTCTAATTGTGTATAATTAGTCTTAGTATCCCGCCAACCTGCCTTGAATGATCGTAATGGGTTAATGTTCCTTCTCTCCAAAAACAGGGATGCTCTGTGTCTGACAGTAGAACAGTATTTTAATCACAACCCGTATTCATAGCTGGGCCGGGAACCTCCCTATTTCTTAAAGAACCGACGTTAACCCACCATTCTTGGATTTGTGGGATACTCAGACTCGGAATTGTTCGATCGATAGGCTGTATATATTCTATCTTTGAAAGCGGTTACTTCTCCATTGAGCAAATTAAGTTATCATACTACATGACGGGATATAAAAAAATACTATTCATATCATTTGTTAATTCTCTGTTCTAAAGTCTTTGTAAAATTAATTAGTTTTATATTAATAATAAAAATAAATAAATAAAAGGATTTCATTTTTGATCATTTTTTTTCAAAAAGGTGAAGGTTTTTTTTTGCCAAAGTCAATATTCTGCGCAACTGACGGCTATTTTTTTATCGTGTATTTTTGCCACAATGTTTTTCGGTTCAATGGTTTATTTATTTTTCATTTCCCTTGTTTAGTTGTTCCGATTGAAAAATAGTTTAAACCTATACAATTGGAATGAATGTCGCGTTGCCGCCATATCACTGTTTGCAGCTTTAGTTTGTTTTATTGTCGATTGGGAGTAACATTTTCTGAGCGGATAGGGTCACCTCACGTCAGGATTTGTCCTGAAATATCGGTATCCTAAAATATTTTTGTCACGTTTTAGTAATTTAATCACATTTAGCTTCTTCTATCTTGGTTGATTCGTTAGTAATAATGGCAGTAGGTACCATGTTATGGCGAATGGTTTGGCTTACATGAATAAATACCATACCCTTACGGAATATTTACGTTTACCTTACGGACTAGTAGCATTTTTCTATTTTACCCCGTGTTGTTATGTTATATTATTTTTTTTATGGTGAGTGCAGGGATTCTGGTCTCTTTGTTTACTTCTCGTTTCCCCTAGGAATCAATGGCTTTTTCTAGAGTTTTTTTAGAGTCTACAATACCTTAGGACGCTTTGTGTTGAGGCGAAGGCGTGTGCTTGTATGTACTTATTTCTACGCACCACTACTGTGGAACTAGCAACCTGCAGCGGTCTTATCCGAATGTCCGAAGGATACGATATTGAAACTTTCAAAAACAAGCCTACACATTTCATAAAGGGCGTTCATGCTTTTGGGATCTCTATGCTACTGCGGATGTCATGGGCGGCATTAATTGCTTTCCATCAGGAGACATGCCTGCTCGTTTGCCTTCCGATCACATAAAAAATGCACTTATTTTTGTTTTTTCCAGATCTTAGTATGGTTGACTAATTCTTGATTGATCTTAGAAAGATTATTAATGGAGTCAGGCGTTACCTTGCGGAAATCCATCACCATATGGACAGTCAAAAGCTTTACTTAGCTAAGATCCGCGACAAGCAAAACAATAACAGAAAATTAATAATGTGTGTTTTTCCGTTGGGTTAGACAACCGAAAAGTGAAACTTTAAGGTTATCTTCCGTAGAGTCTACTTGGTTACTACGGAAGACAACCGAAAAGTTTCACTTCTGTCTAGAAATTACAATTTTAATCGGGAATTTTTTGTCTTACATCTGGTAGCCCTACAATCAAGTGTTTCAAGTGCGCAAGGCTAGTGCAATTTAGTGTTGCACGGTGGCTTGTGTTTGTGGAACAAGCCCCGCAAAATAAATGGCCGAGGCCTTGTTACAGAGAGATAGTGTCACCTGACCGCTATTCGCTATGTAAAACGACTATTCGGTTCCAGTCTCTGGTTTATTTACACAGTTGCTTGCCGATATAATGATATAATACTTTTCAAAATATTTCACTAGTTGATTTTTATTTGTTATACAAATTATTGTCCTGAAACAGGATAAATTGGTTTCGTATAACAGGTAGAATTGCAAAATTGTTGTCACATCGATCTGGGTAATAAAAATCAATCTGTAAATTCCAAAACACTACAAAGCGTAGCAATTAAGGGAACGCCATTCATTCATTTGAGAGGGAGGTAAATTCCCAGCTGTGAAAATTAACGTCTGTATTAAATAATATAATATAAAAAGGAGAAAATATAAAAATATTGTATGTAGTAAAAAGACTGAATATTTAAAACCTTAATCGTGATTTAGCATGTTTTCGGCGCTGAAAACGTTTTATATTGTTAAACGCCCGCAGGGAGTGAAATGTTAGAACACCTAACACCAGTCTGAATTGAAAACTTCAAACACAATCTCGTGCGAGTAAAGGCTTGCATGAAGTTTACAAAGGCTGTTTTCCAAACAGTTTTAGATTTTACTCAGTGGTCATTATGGGTACATCAAAACGTACATGTAAATATACTCGTTGACCTGTTTATTAGATGTAGATGTAGTAATAGTGGTAGAGCCACAGTGCAAACGAATACTTTGTCAAGAATGACATAATATTTATCTGTAGCATGAATGGGCCGGCTCGCACGTGGAAGTACCACACTCCCGCAAAAAATCGGCTTCTGAGTGGGAGCTTGGCTACTGCGCTTAGTACGGCGAGCGGCTGAGATCCGGAGGCTCAACACCCTCTCTCCCTTCCCCCTCCCATTCCCAGTCCCATAATGAAACTTTCGTTAAAGGTCGGCAACGCTTCCGCACTGCCTATGGCACTGCGGATATCTATGGGTGGCGTTGATTGCTGGTGATACATCTGCTCGTTTGTCTTCTTATTCCATAATAAAAAAAATAAAAAGAAATGTAATTATATTTACGTTTTCATATTATTCTCATATAAAGTTAGCTGCTTCTCTAGTTAATTTCTACTACTCCCTCTAACCTTCGAGTTATTAAACTGGAGTGGCAATTGACTGTAAATATGTGTCAAAGAACTGACAACCGCTGGAGTAGACGAGTGCAGGAGTAGAGACAGCATTTCTTCAAAAGTAGTGTGGGATGCCTAGAGTAGGCCTGTCCAGTAATGGACTGCCGTATGATGATGATAATGATGATGAAAATTATCTTCATCACTCGATCGAATCTTCACACTTGGTTGACGAATTCAGGATCGCAGATTGATTTTTATTTCCAGGTCCGCCTTTTACTACATCAACAGAAAGAAATGGTGTGGCCTAATCTATGCAAGGAAGCACTAAACAAGTTCGTTAGTTGTATTTAATTTTTAATGGGATAGGAAGGAAAACGATTAGTTAAACGATATGTTACCTGGTGGAAAGCAATCAACGCCACCCATAGACATCCGCAGCGCTTTAGGCATTGCAGAAGCGTAGCCAGTTATTGTTATAAAGTTATTTTCTTCGCTCGAGAAAAAAATATTAATCGCAAAAAATTAGCTGTTTCGTTATATATATTATATATAGACTATTTTAACTTCCACATAGTTGTCATTAAAGGCAGGTCAGAACGTTTATGTGTTCTCACTGGCGCGTTCGCTGTAATGCTATTTTCGTTATTAGGTTTTTCCAGCACAATACTACAGGAAAATTTTTACCCGAGTTAGGCGAGTTATCGTGCCCATAGATTTAAATGTGCGATTATGGAAAATTATGTTAATGTGAATGGAGTTTTAATGCATTTAAAAATAAATAAATGGTATCAATGACAAACGAGGAGTGTATCAAAACGTTCCTTGTTCTTATTTAAATTATAAAACCATATTTTTTTTTATAATAATAATAATAATATTTTTTTTAATTTATAACTTTCGAACAAGGATTATTCGATCATATTAATTTTAGTTTTTAATATCTTTAATGTTAAAAATCCTATTCTGCTACCGGACAACCTTTATTTGTTTGTATAACTAAATATTTATTATGAATAACGATATATGGGAAACGAACACGCAACCATTGACTCCGTAAGAGACAGCCCATATGATTGATATTAATAAATATAGTAGACGAATATTGTATATTTATCCATTACAATTTCCCGACACGTAAGATTAATTTATGTTTCAAGCAAACTGACTTCTAAAACTATTAAACGGGCTGCGAGTTAATAATCAGTTAATTTCCTATGGGGGCTCCGGCGAGACGTTATGACACCGCTCCGCGACTGCTCTCGGTCGGTCTTCGTTACGTCGACAATCG